>JAODAH020004885.1:0-290532 GCA_027574865.2 Coproporus ventriculus | reverse complement strand
TTTTATAAACTTAAAAATAAGAATGACTAAGTGATTACGCAACTAGACAAGATATTGCTCATTTAAAGCTGCCCGTACCTTTGTACTAAAGTAGAAATAAACATAGGAACAAAAAAAAAATAACATCTTTAAGTAGTTGTAACATCCCTGCTATATAATTATTGCGAATTGTACTGTATGTGACAAACAAAGAAATTTTTTTCCAGCCAATAATTTAACTATTAATACTGAAAAAATTATTTATATGACTAAGAGATTATCACCAATATCACACATCATGTTTTATAAACTTTTAAAGTTCGCATCTTTGAAACGCGCTAATAAATATTTTTTTTTAATAACAATAAATCAGAAAAATAATTTGACAAGAATAACCATTATAAAAAGAAAAAAAAAGAGATCAAGTGAAACAAATAAAAAATAACACTAAGCTGAAGGTGAAGAAGGGCACATATTATTTAAACTCCTCTTGAATGTTCTTCTGAGTTTTACGGATGAAACTCGATGAACTGGTGTTGTTACAGGAGATAATGACAATTCACATGTTGGTGTGCAGTAACCATCACTTGGAGACTCTGGTGGTGTTGTAATATTTACTGTTGGAATGTTAGTTTCACATTCATTCTTCTGTAACCAATCAGCCTGCAAGAAAAGAGATAAATTAGTGTTTCATATTCAATATGTGTAATAAAAAAGGATTGACTAATATCTAAATAAATATGGATCTTATTCACTTGGTGCAAATATGTGGAAAGAGTAAAAGGAGTTATTTAAAATAATAGTGGAGGAATTATGAAGATTGTTACATAATTTATTTATACTTTCACCATTTAAATTTTCTTTTTGTTAAATTTTTTCTCATACTTCTATCCAGGAATCGAACATTAAATACTTTAGATTTATCATTCCATTTTGTCGAAGTACATTAATTCACGAATTATGTATCCACTAATTTATTAGATTTCTATTCATTTTATGAAATTTTCATTCAAAAGTTCTTATAAGAAATCTAAATGTATGTATGTGTGTATGAGGACTGTTATCTTGTGGTATTTTTTAACTACGATTAAAGATTCCGAAAGTACATCGAAAAATAATGGGGGTAATTCTTTTGTCACACTGTGGTAGCTGTTGAGGAACACTGAAACTATTAATGAAAACCGGAGAAATTTCAAAAAATTTTTATTCAATTTCTTTCTTACATATACAATCTACCATCGTTACATCTCACTTCCACTCAATGTCATCTGAAAATTGTTTAAAATAATATTAATGAAAATCGAAGAAATTTTAAAAATGCTATTATTCAGTCTCGTTTTAACATGCACGATTCACCATTATTACATCCTACTTCCATTCATTACAAGGTGAAAATTTGTAGGATAATTTTTACAAAATTCGAAGAAATTTCAAATTTTCTCTTATTTGACCTCTTTCTATAGCATACTATTTACCATTGTTACATCTCATATCTACTACTACTTCTGAGATTTAAGTACAAATTTTCAGATTAATAAATTATTTTTTTGTAATAATGTTCTAGTTGGCTACAAAGTTATGTTATCCGTCCATCCAATAGCTCGGTAATGAAGCTTGTTGTTAGTGTATACCAACCTGTAAAAATAAAATGAATCCCGTAACAATTTTAATGTAATTTAAAATGTTAGCAGAGCGGTGGGAATGAGAAGGAATATTGTTACCATCTTACTTATTCGCTCTATTTTCAAGTTCATTTTGGTAATACACTTTAGTATTCTCAACTGCTTTGTTATATTATCTACAATTCTTCTACTATTTCTATTACTACAAAAAAATTACCTCTTTACTTCATTACATGTTGTCCTCTTGAATTGTTTTCAGTAAATTTTTATTTATTTTCTTTTTTGATGCACTAATATTTATTTCTAATCTTACAAATAATTCATAATTTCCTTTCATTTACTTTAAAACCTTCAAATATCTTCTTTATTTTATTTTATTCACAAATCTTGAGCATCTTTATCAATATCTAATGAAAACTTAACACTATTTTCTATTAAATGTGTTTAATATTAGTACTTACGAAATAATTAAACCTGGGCTTCTTGGCACGATTTCGCTTCACCATTTGAGATGTTTTTAAAAGTTGTTCTGCTGTAGGTCGTGCATTCGCATTGTAGTTCATCATCCAATTTATTACTAATTCTAAGTCAAAAGATATACCTAAAAATAGAATTTAAAGAAAATATTCCGATATTATTGTCTATTTAAATAAATCTTTCTATTAAAATTTTCATTAACTTTTAGCCATTAACTACACTATTCCTGAAAAAGTTTCATTGCACATTTTCAACCGATTACGATTGAATACTTACGTCCTTTTGAAGTTTCAGGTAACTTTCGCCATGAACATTGCCTTAAATTATGCCAACTAGGCCCATAAATAGGAAGAAATAAATCAGTAGACAACTCCATAATTGAAATACCCAATGCAAAAATATCTCCAGCTTTACTAATATGCCCTTGTAAAACCTCACTAGCAATGTACTTCGCATCACCTTCAGGTTCCAAAATGCTATTAAACACCTAAAAGCAATCCCAGTACTAAAATAAAATCTTAGATCAAAACTTGAACTTACATAATTATTTAAATCTGTGAGCAACCCAAAATCGCATAACTTATATTTCCCATCTTGAGTCACCATTATATTATCGAGTTTAATGTCCATGTGACATAACTCCTTCTGATGCAAAGGCACTAAAGCATTTAAAACATCATAAAGAACATCCCAGCATTCTTCTTCGCATATATTATGATTTTTCATAGCGTAATCAGCTAAACTCATAATACCCAATTCAAATTGAATATAAATAACATTATCTTCTTCCCACGCATTCAAATATTGAATGCAATATGAATTATCACTAACTAAATCCAATCGCTTAATTTCACCATAACGATCATGTGAATCATAATGCTTAATCATTTTTATGGCATAATAATTTCCATCCTCCAAAGATCTATATTTATGTACAACTCCGAATGACCCTGTGCCGATGTTTTCGACCTCGTAAAATAATTGTGATATGTACGTTTGATTAGCATTTTTATTATAGTTCCGGCTGAGTTTGCCTGAAATTATTTAGCGTCGTATTGAAACTTATCAGAAATTTATAAAATACTCACCCTTATTGCCTAAAGGTACAGCAGTTTCTCTTCTTCTCGGAAGCGTAAATGATTTTCGGGAAGATTTAACTACTCGAGGACAAAATAAGTTATTTTCTTGTTCCTGCATCTGAAACCATTTCTTTTTAATTTTTCTTAAAAGGGTTTTATTTATGACTTACACATTTTGTAGAGGAACTTAGTACAAACACGTCTCGGTTTCTTAGATTGTATGAATTACTATTATCATTCTCCATTATTTTTAAATTAATCTAGTTCTATTGCTAAAATGGGGTAGAAGTTTTCGTTAAAAAACTTTTTGTTCACATCACAAACTTTCAAAATTCATTCGCAAAGAACTGCACTCACACAACACACCTTCACAAAAATAAAATGGCCATTTGAATAATGTCACGTGATTGATGTAAGATTTTTTATTGGTTAACTTTTAACTGCCTTTTCCTTCAACAAGTTGCTGTTGCCAACAGCAACAGCAGAACAATCAGGACTACCAACGACCAAATAAAATATATTTTATTAAATTTTTAATATTCACAAATAAGAAGAATTAAATTGTAATAATTTCTTCAAAAGTTAATTTAGTCAGTTTTATTAGTAAAGAAAAAAGAAACGCATTTTAAATTTCCATTTTGAAACACAAGAAAACTCTTATGATTTCAAAGATTGGGGAAATGCATTCTCTTTCTGTATTTTTTAAAAGCAACTGAAATATTTTCTAGAAGTTTTTTGAAAGTTTCAAGTTATAATTTTAAAATCATATTAAGTAAAATTGGTTAACTTCTTGAAGCTTTTAAATAACTAAAATAAAGAAATTTCAAAAAGAATTTATAATCTTTTTTCAAAAGTTTCTATTTTAAATAAAATCCATATACACAGCGTACAGATTTCGTGAATATCAGTTGTAAGTAAGTTCATCAATTTATTAATATGCAGAAGTAAAGGAGAAAATTGTTTGCTTCTTGGAAAATCAAATGCACCCCTATCACAGTGTGGAAAGTAATTTAGAGATGGCGCTTGAATTCATTTTGAAACACTAAAGAATTTCTATACAATTTTTGAATCGAGGAAATTATATTTATAAGTTTAAACACATAAAACTGGACTTTTTTTAATTTAAAAGAAAATTATGTGATGTTTCATTATCGGTTAATTATCTGTAAATTAAATGATTACTGAGTATCTAATGAGTTTTAGGCGATGTGTAGACGCGTAAGTTTGGTCGTAACAATGAAATCCCGTTTAATGAGGCAATAATAGCGCAAGTAAGTAATTTACTAATCATTACTGTAAATTAAGTTTGGGTTTCTACAATTTAAAAGCGCATTTTTAATATGCAAACATTTTCACTATTTTTTTTGTATGTATTTCCATGTTTCCTTAATTCTTTCAGGCATTATTCTCTTCGTTATTTGTAATAGAATCATCTCCTTTCAATTGAAATTGATTTTGATCAAAGTTGTTTCTACAGAACTTGAGAAACTGTCATGTTAAACTTGTAAGCATTTCTCTTAAACAAAAATTCAATAAAATTTTCTCTTTCTCTTGCCTTATGCAAAGTATGCACAAATACCTGTTCTGTTGCTTATCATATTTGAAGTTTTGATCTTTAAGAAACATAAAATAGCATTAAATTGCATACAAATAATTGGGTAAATATGTTATTTGTTATTTTAAACTTCAATTTACATTATTGCAATGTACTAGTTTTTAATAAATTACACGAAACAAGTATTAAAACAGAGCAAAACATTAATTATAACCATGTTTTTCAATTGCCAAAATTATACTTTTGTTTTTGGAAGCTGCAAATAAGTATTGGTCCTTATTTAAGCTAAAAGGTACCAAAGCCTTCAATCCTTCTATTTCTCCATTTGACTCGGTTTTCCAACCTGCAAGATAATGATACGAATACACGTAATAATAACCACTTTTTGTCACGGCGGTGATATAAGCATCTTTACTCGAAACACCTAAAAAATATTTGAATTAGGATTTAGAAAAAAAAGAGTGACAATAAAAGTACCTCCGGTGTAAAAATTTGAAACTGAGATAATGGGAGTTTCGGAAATAAAATTTTGATAAAGATAGTAATTGTCGTAGGCAGGATTATATTTTAATATTTGCATGGGTGAATTTGTGAATGCTAAAACGATGAGACTATCATCATCTAATACGACTGAAGTAGCGGACACACATTCGCTTCCGTAAATGTGTTTCAAAGGAATAAACTAAAAGAAAATAATTAATAAAAAATTAATATTATTATTTTTTATTACCTTTTTGATATCGGGCTTAAACCTATAAATGTCGGTACTTAATTTCCCATGATTATTATTCCAAGCGCCTTTATTGCTGATGATTAAATTGATACCTTGCGCTGTATGGAACACGTGCAAACTCCACGCTCCTTGACACGGCAATTCTTGCGTATCTTCAATTTTATCCTAAAATAAAAAGGAGTGAAATATGGGAAGGAACATTAAAATCACACGAACCTTCTCTTTAGAGACTCTCAACACCAAACAATTAATGTTATGGTTATCGGTGATGGGATTATAAAATCGGCTTATGATGATATAAATGTGGTTGTCGTGCTTGAAAAATTTCACATCAGAGATGTATCCTTTTAATTTATCATGAAATATGTATGTGCTTCCATTGCGCTGGGCTGTGGATGGTGTACTCCACGATAATGTCGTGAACTCGTGTATAGCCGAATCGTTCGTGCTGAAAGAATCGTAATCAGTTATACAGTGATGTTGAATTAAAATTTAGTAGTACCGGCAACGGTGACTGCTGCTTTTACTATTTGTTGTTAAATGCATGCTCACTTCATCATCATCGTAAGTAAATACACGTTGAAAGGATTTGCCCAAAATTGCCATTACTTGATTTTGGCTCGTTATCCAGTAGGTCTTTTGATTTGGACAGACACAGAAAGGTGACAATCCGCAGTGATTACCTTCTTCTACAGTTTTTATATGCATCATTATTCCGTCTCCCCGATTTACAATTTGAGCATCAACTGTTTTTGTTATATCACTTATCTGGAAGTTTGTTGCTTTTTCTAGATATAGATATTGATCTGGTAGTTCTGCAAAAAACGAATAAACTAAATTCAGCTATGGTACTATCATTTTAATATAAAAATAAACTACATGTTTTTAAAATTTCATAACAAAAATAAAATCTAAGAATTTTTGAACAGAATTTTGCGAAAGGAATAAAATATTCGAATACATTTTAAATCTTCTTAAAATTTAGAGTTTAAAAATAAACAATAAAATTTTAACAAAATTATTAATATTAATAACAGAAATATTAAAGGTTTTTTTGGGACAGTAAGATTGAGCAAAACGAAGCATATAAATAAATATTTGCCAGGTAAAGAGAAAAACCGTGCTTCTATTTGATTATAGTTGATGTTCAACAATAGACTTTTAAAGAAAAGCTTTTACGGAAGAAAGCAGTGATTTTTGGTAAAAAAATATAATAGATGATTTTCTTTATTTTCGGTGATATATTTTCACTGAAATCTTTTATCAAGATTTTGGAGAGTAGCTATAGAAAAAAGTAAGAACTTACCTTGAATCATCCTGGAATTTTCATTGATCAAATTCTCAATGGTCGTTATTTTATCCTGTACTATTTCGGCTCTAGTTTGGGGCTTCTTTGAATGCAATATATCCTTGATAGCATCAACTGGGAAACCATTAATATAATTTGTCTCAATTTGACCAAGGATTTGAGAAGCATTTTCCAATCGCTAAAATTTTACAGGTTTCACACTAATTTTTACAACATGAACGTAGTAGAAAAAAGTCTATGATCACTTCCAAGAAGGATGTGATGCTTGATTTACTTTTTCTCTATCTACTTCATTAATTTTAACGTTAGCTTACAATATTTGCTGTTATTTCGGATGGAGAGTCAAGCATTATAGAATTCCAATATATTTCATTTAAATCGAATCCATTTATTTGATCTGTAGTTGCTTCTCCAGAAATAAACAAATTACCTAAATACTTCTTTGGCGCATTTATAACTTGCTTTTCAATATCGAAAACCACATCTGATAAAAAGATATCATTGATTTGGGGTATATCAGTTAAATCTAAAAGAAGAAAAATGAATTTTTTTAAATAACTTCCAAGCAATTATTACATTGTAATTCGATGTCATCTGCAGAATAATATCCGCTGAGAACCTGATCATCATTCGAATTAACCAAAAATCGGTTTTTTAAGAAGTCTGTGAAGTTTTGATAATTTACAAATCCCAAGTTTAAATCATTGCTAATTTCGAGGTTCGTGAAATGTACTTTTGGAATAGATTTCAGATTATCTAAAGAAACCAAATTAGAAGCATCGGAAAAGTTGGCCTAAAATACAAGATAATTAGAAACAATGAAAATATAGATAAGCAAATGTTACCTCAAAATTTTTAATATCAGCACCGCTGAATAAAGTTTTGTGTCCTTTGATTTTTGAAACTCCTAAATCATTTTGGTATAAAATGGTATTGTTTAGTTTTACAATATCGATGTCGTTGATATAATTAATCAGAATATTTCCAACAACTGCAGCATTGGATGCACTTACACGACTAAATATTTTTGAACCTGTTATTACCTACAAGTACAAATCAAAATCGGAATTTCGGATTTAATAAAAAAACTTACCTGTTCTTCTTGACTATTAATAAATACCATGTCAACAATTATATCTGTAAGATTAATCCCATTGATGAATTGGGTAGCTACCAAATTTTCAGCAAAAATATTGGAGAAAGTTACCTGCAATTTTTTTTTAAACACAATAAAAGAGAAAACGTTTTGAATTTAGAGGCGCGATTTTTATTAATCGAAGATATTTTAGATTTTTACTTTTGATTTTAGTTTTAGCTTTCTAAATTAGAAGTTTCCAATTAAAATTCTCTAAATTCAAAATGTGGACTATAGCTACTACTTACAGGAGCAGTAATGTAGTTATCCTTATTTTTATTAACCGTCTTGTGCAGTAAGACTCCCAAACCACATTTATCATCCATAAGAGTCACATTATGAGTTACTCTCACACTTCTCCAATAAGCACTTGGTATATCTCTTATTGAATTTGCAGCTTTATTTATATCACATTCATTAAAGTTTCCATACGCTGAGTTTAAAAAGTTTGGATTAAATATTTGTATGCCTTTACTAATTCGCAAAAGTTGTGGTTTTTTAGCTTTTGTATCAACCAAAAATTCTACATTTAAGTTGTTAATAGCAGGAGTGAAAATATTAGCTAAAATCAAAATTATTTAGAGATAGTTTGTGAAAGGTAATTAGAACTAACGAGCAGTTAAAACTTTAAACGTATGTCTGGCTGTGATATTTTGTGGCCAAAATCTGTAATAGAGTTTGTGCATGAGCAGTTCTTCAAAGTCAACATCGTTCACGGTTTTTACAAGCAGATTCTTTACGAAAACTTTTCCTTCGAAGATTTTATCGCCCGTGATTATAGGATTTTTCGAATTTTGCTAAAAATGTAGGTATTTTATATTTGTCTCCATTTTTTAACTACTTACCATTCTTTCAGCTATATCTATGTTATTAACTTTTGAGAGGTTCCTGACATTATCAATGACTACTCCTCCATCAATCGTTAATTTATTAAGATGATCCATAAGGTAAATTTCATCGATTGATATGATATATTGGTTAAAAGGTTTGCTATTTACGTTTATAGTTGTTAAATTTCGTACTAAAACATGAAAAATGTTTTTTAATATAATATTTAAAATATTCATGTCAGAATTTGTGAAAATTAAAAAAAAAACACACACAAAGGAGAAAGTTCCTCCATGTAAAATATAACAATTCGAAAAATGAGTTCCAACTATTTCTAACAGTAATTTTTCATAATATAAATAAATTTTGAGTTAATAATCTACACATGTAAAGCATAATATTAGTTAATCATTTATAGTTTCATAAAACTCAATTTTGTTCTTACCTGCAACGTTATTGAAATCTAATTTTTGGAAGAAAGCGGAATCATCAATATAGACAGCATCTTGCTCTATTTGATTAAAATCTTTTCCGTTGATTTGTTTTGTATGTAAATTAGTAGTAACAACATCTTCCAAGACATGAATTTCCTCAAATACTTTGTTTCCTAATATTTCTTTAGAAGATTTCGTAATGAAATTATCCGTTGGAACAGAGTTAATCGAGTTCGCTCTTAAATGATTAACCGTCAATTTGCCTCTAAAGCTCTTGGATCCTCTTACAACGTATCTGAAAGAAACAAAGAGCAATGCAATTGTTTAAATTAAAGTAAGAGATAAATGGACTAACGTTCCAGTAAGTTTAACGGATTCCTCTTGCAATTTAAACAAATTAGGTTCATGATTGAGAGATTTATTGATAAACACATTTCCAAGAATGGTGACATTCTCAAATACGTAATTGGTGGGTAGTTTGTCGTCTAAATTGTTCTGCATGTAATCATCGATGGGGAGGTTGTTCAGAAATTTCGTATTCAAATGCGGGGTGGAAATGCCTTGGTGTGCTTCGAAATGTATCGGGATTTCCTGCATGCATTTTCATTAATTAGAGTGGCGACAATAAAATTCTATTACCGAATTGGTTATACCTGATTTGTAGTTTTCAGCCAATAATCATTGAAATTTCCCTGATTAAACTCATTTCCATTAATGAAAAGCCGGGCCGCATCGGCCAGATTCACATTTTCCAAATGTAAATTGCCGTTTATTTTTACTGTGTTGTTATAAATTTGCAATAAATCTTCCTCTCTTGTGCCTACCACGTGATTGTTTCGAAGGAATTCTTTCACTGAACCGTTGATATGTAAATCACCTTCGATTTCCACAATTTTCATTGTAACGGGTCCTATAAAAACAAATAAATAAAATATCTTTCAACTTTAAATCATATAAAAAAATAAATAAATAAATATATAAAAATTATCAAATTCTCTATAAATCTAGAAGAGCATTAAATAAATAACAAGAAAAACATGAGGAAAAGTAAAATAAAAATAAAGTCGTTAAGAAGAATTAATAATTTATAATATCAATAATTAATTAACGTTTACATGCTTCTAATTTGTTTAACCACATAAGAAGTTTTTGTCTCTCAAGAAGTAAAAAGAAAACAAAATAAAACCAAACATGATAAAACTAAAATGTTATTTGAATGCATCTGTATCTCTTACCGTTTATTAACATTTCTTTTCCTTTCTTGAATGTTACTACATCTTCAAAATTTAAACCATTAATTTGGAAACTGACAATATTTTCGGCATCCACATTCCCGAAATGAATTACACTATTAACTGTTTGATTAGTACTGGTTGTTAATAAGTTTTCAGTACCAATTTCTTCTATGAAAGCTGCATTTAGATTAACAGTTTTTAAATCTTTGACGAACAATAGATTTCCTGCAAATAAATACTTTAGTGAAACATTTTTATTAAAATTTTTTTCATACCATCTATTGTTTGCGAACTTCCGATTCTAAAAATGCTATTTGCAAACTGATTCCAGTTAATGCCATCAATATTTGTTACATTTAAATTTTTGATTTTTAGATTTGGAGAAAATTCGTACTTCATTGCTTTGGGGTCTCCAAATAATCTTATAATATCTGAAGCATTTTTCTGAAATTTAAAATCAAACTTTATCATGTTCTTCCTCCCCTCCCAAAAGAATGTAATACATATGAAGACGATTTTTATACTTACACCGTTTAATTTATTCACCAAAACATTGTTGGCTGCAATATTGAAAATTGATTTGTTTCCAAGAATAATCACAGGATGGCTTTGTAGGTATAAATCTTTAATAAAAACATCATTTATTAAATCCGTATTAATATTCTTGCATTTCAAGGTAATTAAATTTGCTCCTTGAATCTCTTGAGTTTCATTTGACAACAGTAAAGAATCTAAAACTTAAGATGATAATTTTGCCTACTTTACAAACTGACATACCTTTCACAAGTGAATCGTCTTCATTAACAAAGAGTTCTTCTAGAATCAAATTTTCAATAGTAAAAGGAGCAGGAATATTTTGATCTTTAGTATAAGAAAGCCAATTATCGGGATTCCAAACAATATCATTTAAGAATTTTACATGTAAATTATCTGCTTCCAGTTTTTGGACATCAACAGCATTTTGTACAATCAATTTACCATTTACAATCTAAAATGTTTTTAAAATATAAAAATTCCTTGAAATTATTTTAGAACTAACCGTGTCAATTTCATTTAATAAATTGGCAAAATGTGGTTGAAGTTGACCCAAAAGATTTTCCGTAGCTGTTATTTGTGCATCAATCTAAAAGAAATTATATTTGTAATAAATAGAATTAAAAATTTAATTTAAATCTTACATCGGGGAATGGTATTTGTTCGGGCAAAATGTTTTCGAAACTTTGTCCAAGAATACTACTTCTATTCACTAAACTTTCAGATTGTGGCTTTTCAGTTTTTTTAAATATTAAAACTGTTTCGTTATTTTGCTTATCTATCAGAATTTTATCATTGTTATTCAGAGAGGTTGCTTCTAAAGTAAGATTTTTACTTTCTTCGGCTATTTTTTCTTTTCTATCTAAATTGGATTCTTCATCTTTTTTCAAAACAGTTTCTAAATCTTGGATACATTGTAAAAACTCATCTTCTGTACCGTAATCTTTTTCTGAAACATCAATTTTTAGATTTTGAAAAACAGTATATAGCTGTAGCACTCACCAACAGCGGTGGTACTAAAGTTAAAAGGAAGTTTGATAAGCGTGGGCAAAAAACCTTGGAATCCCATTAAAATTAGATTGTTTGTTGCATTTTGATAAAAATATACAATAGAAAATACATTGCTTAAATTTTCTGTAATGTTGTAGGTAGCAACCATTTGAATTGTACTTTTTTGGACGGTGTAAAATATAATTCTTTCCTAAAAATATCGCTTTATGCATTTTCTTTTAATTTCTAGAAGCTTCTCATTACCTTTTCTGCAGCCCAAATAAGTGGAACATCGTTAACAATTTCAACTGATACTTTCTGAACACCTAAAGTCTTCTCAAAATTTTGAAATGTTATAAATTCGTATCCTATAAAAAATTAAAATCTTCATGAGCAGAATTTATAAGATAGTACTATAGACTTACCATCCCACCAGTATAGAGTATTATAACCAACTTCATCAAACAATATAAGGTATATGTTATCTTTGGTGTAAATTGTGGTCATTTCTGTAGGTTTGGCATTGTCCAAAACTTGAATTTTTCTTAATTTGTCAGAATTAAATTCATAAATGAAAGTGTTACTCTAAAAATTAGAAAATTTTATGAATGTTCTTTTGAACAAAACGATCACTGCAGATATAATTTGATTAGAAATTAGAACTGGGTTGAAGCAAAAAACTGATATGTATACAAAATAAAAAAAGAAATGTAAAAGATAAGAAAGCAAAAAAAGTGAACCAAGCATAGGCAAGAAAAAAATGAAGGTTCAGGTGCTAAATGAAATAAGAAAGAAACTAAAAAAATAAATAAATATTAATTGCAAGTACATAACAGAAAATCTAAGGAATATAGTGCGAAATCTTTGACATTCTCTAATTCAAGAGAAAACTTCTCAAAATCATTGTACTAACTAAAATTGTATTATTATTTTAGAAATGAAAAACAAAATAGCGTTACATTACTTACTTTTTGGCTTGGATTATCTTTTAATACCACAATAACTTCGGAGTCAAAATTTGAGAAAGTTGAAATGGATTTGGCGCCAATAAGAAGGACCTTAGTTTTTTCATCGAAATGTGACCCTTCCCATTTGTAAATCCTAAAACAAAATTCATTCATAATTTAATTTTAATTTAAAAATGTGCAGAATTAATTTTACACTAGGGGCGATAGTGAGCTTCCCATGCGGCTAGAAACCACCAGATATAAATTCCCATCATTCACAAAAAATTTTGCATCACTAACTTCATTATAGCTTCTTATTGCTTGGACAAAAATTCCTGGATTTGTTATATTTTGGTAAAGATAAATATGTGATAATCCAGTATCAAAATTAACAAATGTAAAACTAATATTGTTGTAATTGGTTGCCTGAAAGAGAAAATGATTCATGTTGCACGGACTAAATGACTCATGGAATAACTCACCTTTATAAATGCGATTTTTCCAGTAAATTTCACAAAATTCGAGTGAGGCAAAAGGGTGAATTTGTCCTCATCAAATGACACGTAGAATAATTCATAATCCAGCAACAAGTAGCTCGTGTTAAATAAGGTGAACGTGTGCCCTCTTTCGTATTTATCAGGCATGTGAATCGTTTTACTTTTGTGGAAGGTCAAATTACTTTTTATTTCTTAAAAGGAATTTAATTAGTTTAAGAGGGTGGAATCGGTTAATTATCTATACCTTGTGGGAAAATTCCGTGCTCATCTAATTGTTGATTGATATAGTTTAATCGAGATTCTAGATAATCCATTAGATTTTGTGTTGAAACACATGTTGTTAATAACAACTACAAATTAATTAATTAATTTATTGAATAGGTGTGATGATATTAAATCACTTACTAATAATAGTTGAGATAATTGGGCCATTTGGTGGAGTGGTTCTAGCGGTGTTCGATTGAAAGATGGTTCTAGCACGTGATTTCAAATTGAATATAAAGGAGAAATGCAATCCAGGTTGACAAAAACTAGCAGGAATTTTTAGTTTGCAGATAAAATTAAAAAGACAAAATTCCCCACATAAAGATCGTATTACATTTGATGTTAGAAAACATACAATTTGTAGAAATAATAAAATTGGTAAACGCAAATCTTTTGAGGTCAAATTATGAATTTAAAAAAAATTATTCTAACTCTGGTGCCTAATACATGACAGAAAAAATGGAAATGAATAAAAATTATTATCAGGATAGATTTAATTACTTAAAAATAATTTAATAAAAAAATACGTAACTCGTTAAAAAATATTAACTAAACAATGATTGCGAAATATTTGATTAGAATAAGTGAAGTTTTAGATCGATTGTGGTTCTACGTGTTGGTCATCCCCAATTTAAATTAGAAGTAGAGTCCAGTTTGGTATGCTAGTAATTTTAGGGTGGTTTTATTTAATTACAGAGCGAAATGTTAGTATCGATATATAATTAATCTGGGAGTGCAGGCACGGGTGATCCAAACATACATCTCATCATTAAGCGATAGTAATGGACACGGCAGTAGTTAACTCTGCAATTAAACTTTCGAAATGTTATGCCCGCGAAGATAACGTTCGCCAATCCAATTCGAACATTCCAGTTTATGATCGAGTACAATTTATACGGATTGAGGGACCCGAACTAGTAAACCACCCCTAACTAACAAAGCGCACACGAACATACATTTAATTGAAACACCAGGATATTAAAACCCCCGAACTTATTAAAATCGACCATTTTAAAAAGTTCTATCATCACCTAGATAATTCGGTTGAAATTGTAACACATTGTGTTACATTTTCGTATTCCGCATGCATTTTGATGCCCAATTTGTATTATCCAATAAAAATAGTAATTACATTTTTAATAGCAAAAGTTGATTTACTGTTGCAGAGTGGTAAAACCTGCCCATTCCACACAGTCCTATAAATAAATAATGAAACAATCTTCTTTGTCAATGAAATTGAACTCATAAAGATTAAAATGATGCCCCATTTCATGACATTTATAGGGAAATCGCTAGGAAATACTTTACTACCCTTTATTTATTGCAAACCATTATGATAATTCGTTTTTGTGATCAGGGAAAATTGATTTTTATTTAATATCCCTTTCACAAACCAATTAAATCAGGAGTTGGGGAAGAGAATTAAAATTTTATTCCAACTATTATTTTAACCTTGGTGGTAGATTCTTCCTGATGACTAATTCTGTCGGCTAACCGACCTGACTATCAGGTGATGTTATTCAACACAGGGTGAATCATAAATATTTGTATACTCTTTTGTAATACATACCGCAAAAAAATTCATCGTAATAATAAAGGTGGCACTTTACTTTTTCAAAAATAAATAAATATATATATATTTTAAGATTTTAACATCGTTTTAACTACGTTTTGTAGAAGACTTCAAAATTGCCTAATGAATGAAAAGTTGTCTTCACTATCCAACATAAGATTTTTTATTTGTCTGAAGTATATAATTTTTTTGATCTAATCTGAAAAGAAAATTTTCATATAAAATGTTCTTTTTATAACATAGAATGAAGTTTGATTTTTGTTTTGAGTTTTATCACAAAGAGAAGAACTTGGGAAATATTAAATCTTAGCTTTAGGAAAGAGTTAAAAAAATAACGATCAAAATTTTTGTAATAATTATATAAATACAGTAATTATTTAAATTTTTGTTAATGAAACTTGGATTAAAAAAGTATTAGATAAATATTAGTTTTAATTGCATTATTGTGATGCAGGTGTTTTTATAATTTTATTTCGAAAGGAAGATTAAATTATTTATATAGAAAACTCTTGTAAAATTTTTCTACATAAATTGTAAACATGCAGTTATATGTAATAAGATAGTAAAGCAATAAATTTTATGTAAATTTAACGTATTGATGCAATAAAATAGCGTGGATTTACGTGACTTGCATCTACTTTCCTATCTCACTGATAAAATATCTGGGATGAGCTAGCTGCACGGGCACGCGTTCTTTGTTCAGTTGGCAATTTTGATTAACTGTAAAATAAATCGCATCATTTATAAAATAAAAAGTGACTGTAATCATAAATTATAGATCTGAGCCGATTAAAGAAATCTAATTTAAAAGTTAATTGTCCCCAGTTGCGTTATCTAAAGTTACATGTAATTAAGTTTTATAGTAGGTTTTAATGTTTGGATTTAATTATTATTAATATAGTTAAATTCCTGCATCACCTAAGGGTGTGCTCATTCGAAAAAGTCAAAAAGCCATTACGGGCGCTCGATGATAACGGGGTTAAATAGTAAAACGGAGAAGGTTTGGACTTAATTTCGTAAACACAATCATCATGAATGCGCGCACGGTCGCTCCGTCCTGTAAATATTTCTAATATGTCCACATTTCCTACTAGTGCGGCACAAAAGGGGTGGCTCGCTTTTAATGTTTTTAATCCTGCAAAATAGCCCATATCCACGATCCATGTTCAATTATACACATACCTCACGGTCGCATTTTCACTTTAATCGCTTAAAATTTATTTTTTAATAAAACGTTTCATTTTTATTAAAATTTTTAATGGCGGTGTGATAAACCATCATCAATTTTGCTTAATATTATCCTCGTTGTGGTTTGCAATAAATACAAATACTAAATTATTTCCTTCATATATCCCCACAAATGCTACCGAATTGCTCATCATTTTTATTTTTACAGTCATCGTTTAATTGATAAAAAAATTCTTGTCATTTTGCTACCTGAACCTATGTGGTTGGTGCAGGATATAATTTTGGAATTAAAATATTAACTATTCTAGAAGATATAATGAGAATATATGTCTATTTAACTAACTAAAAAAATGATTTGATTAAAAAATTCATTTGATTTGCAGAGTAGAAAATGTAAATATAGGTATTATTTAATATATAAATTTGTATAATAAAAAGTTCTGTTTTATTTATTTATTGTTATAATGAGTTTGCATCAAGTAATTGGCTTGTTATTAAAAAAAGAGACAGGGAAATTTAAATCCAGATGTTAACCTACTTCATTAAAATATTTGGTGTGAAGTATTTTAGGTTTAACATGTTTATGAAGATGCATTTTGTATGTGGGAGATAATATGAAAAATATGGAAATATTGATATAGGACAATGTAAAGTGGGTGTTTATAGTACGTGAGGGCAAATTAGATGAAACAATGTTGTTTTGTTATGTAAATAAGTTTACATGATGAAAATACGATAAAAAGTTAAATGCAAGGGGTTAATTGTGTTTGTGTTCGAGAAGATTTGTTAGTATATTTTTAATTAATATTAATGCAATAGTGTGATTTGTTTGGTGAAAAAGGGCGTCCGAGAAATGCGGGAGCGATTTGAATGACAGGATAATCTTTCAGTGACAAGCATGGAGAGTTCGTTAATAAATGACCAGGCGATGGCCGAATGCAAATAGATGTAAATGCGCGTCCATGTGAATAAAGAAGTGCCCCTATGTCCAGTGAATAGTGGACACAGAGATGCAGGGTGACCAACATAAGCCAGCATTGTCGTTACACTTACCCACCCCCAACTGAACAACATCCTCCCTCTTGTCGTCCCACATTATCTAACCCGTTTATATAGATCAAATCTGTATTATCTGCCATAAAACTCGCAAACACTCGTGCGTCATTATTTATTTAAATGCGCTACCAACAAGCTATCAAACATTTAGGAACCGATTTAACACTCTTCATCACATTTATTGTACAATAAAAGATACAATTTTAATTAATACTAAAATATTAAACGAGCCCACATTTAAACAAACAAAAGCTGTTTAATTGCTTATTTATCATTACTGCACATACATCTATTAAATTTCAGATTTCATATCCACTAATATATTTTAACGATCGCTCACTTTGGATACATTAAAACAATTGTTTGGTTTAATAATTTTCTTTTATGTTTAGATTTTCAAAAACTTGTGTGAAATGGGTGAAAGTGAATTCTTTTTAAAAAGAAACATTTATAAATTGTTTTAATGAAAAATACTAAAAATGACTATTTAGATTAATACACGATTTTAATTTTGTGTTTGAAAATAGTGTTTATTCTCTTTTCATTTGATGTTTCCTAACTCTCTCCTTAATTTCGAAACTTTCTTTTGCTTTCTTTCTTTATTGCATTTGATGCGAATTTAAATCCTAATATTAATGTTCGCTTTGATCATGTGACTAAACTGCTCAATACAATCTTAAATTAATTTCCTTGTGAAAAAAGTATTAAGTAGGTACATAGTAGGTAAAATTAATTTATTAATTGAAATTGTTATTCTTAGCTTCTTTTACCGAGTACTGTAGAATTTCACAATAAAACAGGAGAAACAGAAAAATTTTTGCACTTCATCCAACAGTGAGCTTAGTTCTATTAAAGTCATTCTCAAGATATAATTATACTTCATGCATGCTTGGAAATGGTCATTGATAAAAATTCCTATGCATTTGTTATTCGGTAGGTTGGTAACTTGGTTCGTCAAAGGAGTAAATGATGCTTCAACAATATAGATCTGCGGACAGTAGTGGTATTTTACGGTTAAACGGACACCACTGCTCTGCTTATTAAGAGCGCGGATAATAGATTTAATTATCCGGCTTCGGGACTTTCACGGGACGAACTCGAGCGAGCCGGGATTTTCAAAAAGCTCTTGAAACTAGCATTCCCCAACCAATTAGCGGTCATAGTGCATTACGGAGAGATTTACAAATATATTTGATCGGTCAACGATGTAATGAATAAATAAACATCAATTAGCATCCCTGCATGATTATGATGGGATGCATTCCGAGTGCGTGTTTACTTACAAAATGCAACGGCCGTGCCTGCAGGACACAGAGATACCGACCATAACGCTATCTCTGCTGATAACGGTGGTTAGTTATTGGATGGTTATTGGCCACCATAAAGCGGTGATTACAGAGACTGACATCTGTACGTAATCCTCAATCCTCAAACCCATTTACCTTTGCGAGATATACCTACATGTATCTGCATGCTCTACATCCCACCCCATGAAGAACAATGCACTGAAACAACCGCCACCCCCTTTCTGCATCAACACTCGCCTGATGCACTGGATATGTATGCCGGTTTGCAATTAAAACGGAGCACTCATACCACCACAAAGTATCCCCCAACTGTATCCACCCGAAAGATCAGGACACACGTTCATAATACCTCTAATGAATGATGCTCTCGCAACTAATAGCTTACACAATAACCATTCAATATTCTAAATTTAATATTCAATCACCCAACATTTAATTTAATGAACGAGTACATGAGCAGGTTTAATTAAAGAATTTTATGATTGTGCAGGGTGGTGGCTGGTATGCCGAAAAAAGTACCCACTAGCAATTTTGATATCCTAATCCGAGTCAGCGACCCCAATTCAGCATTCTTTTAGTTGATTGCATCGTTTTTTCCAATGAGCGGAATCATTTTGTTAATTTATTTTTATTTGAATGTATGGTAACAAAGGGAATTGCCACCCCGTCCCGAAGCTATAACAATAATGTCACGTTAAGCATTGTTTCGGTCTACAGATCACTCCAGTTTACGACAGGTTGGAATATCCCTGATCCCGTTTTGTCCCTGCACGTCAGTGGGTAATCAGATGAAATGAGAGAGTGACTATAAATGACTTAAAACGGTTACAATAAAACCTCCGAATCACCCCCTTTCCTGCATAAATCTTTTACTGTAAATAGGCGCGATAATCCCAAGATCAGAAATTATATTTTTATAGTCGATATGTCTCTCTCAATTTTAATGCACGTATTTTATGTATATGCGAATAATAAAGTGCAAGCATAACACACATGCGATTCAAACAAAACAGTTTATCATTAAAATTTAACGTGCTCGTTTATATTTATAACATATAAAAAATTCCCCATCAATTCGTTCCTGTTAACAAATCGACGGTTCATTATACATCAACACCCCTACTTTTATCGGTTAACGCTGCTGTCATTAACGAAGCAATTAACAGGTTCGCATTGTCCTAGCACACCGGTACTAAACTCCTGCACCTGGGACCTCCAATTCCCCAGTTTATAACTAAATATAATAGCCGCGAACAATTCGAATACTTTTCGCACAATTCGATTCACAATCTATTCACTAATCACCTAAACTAATTACTGGCTTCGTATGAAATGCTCCCTTTGCAACAATCATCCCCAAGTAATTAAGTAAATGCGACGACTCAAAATCACATTCACATTCAGCATACAATTTCATCTTTCGAAACAATTATGTAATTAGTTTTCCGCTCTATATCTATAATTCCTTCACTTTATTAATTATTTAAATTCTCGAGGATTTTTTTACAAAATCTCAAAACTGGAGATATACATATTAATTAAATTGAAATACGATTTTCAACAGTTTAACAATAAAAAAAAAACAAATAAAAATGGGTTAATAGTTATGATTGAAAATAATGTACATTTATATCCCTTTCAAGATAAATTTGGCCTTTAAGGTTGAGTTCATTATTTAGTAATCTCAGCGCTTATGAATCATAAAGTTGGATGAAAAGATAAGTTACCGCTCCCATAGATCTTAGTTACGGACGGTGAACGCGCGCGAGAGTGTAGTTATATTGCTCTTAAATGTCGTGTTGAGAACGTATTAATATTTAACAGGCAACCCCTTTAAGAAGTTTTGTCTTGGGCGCGCCGCAAAGGACAACAATTAGTCCTGAGGGTTTATTTAGGGCAGGATTAACTTAGCTTTGTCATCAAGGTAATGGAAGGGCGCATGCATATCACGAACGATTGTTTCATTAATGTATTCGCTGAAAATCAAAGATGGAATGACTAATGTGGGCGCGATTGTTTGCCTCTCAAGATTGAGATTTGTTTGAATGCCTGCGGCACTTGGATCTCCGCTCGCACACCAATTTGTGATATTTTGTGCACGTGGCGGTAGTTGACACATCCCCTGCTCTAGACCACAAATATAGATGGAATTCAACGGTTTGCAGATGGCATCTGTGTTCTTTCTCGGTACAACTTCAGCGCCACTATATTACACACGTGACCCGTTCTGGCCTCTTAACAGTTTCAGCTTCATTAAAGCAATTAATTAGACATCCAACAATATTCGCTTCGATTGTTGACGGCGTCTTTGTGTTACTGACGTCTGTCGTCGAATACACTAAGAATACACATTTCTTCCTGCAAGTCTTCTACATCTACTCATCATACGCTTCACAAAACATAAGTAGATCTGAAACATAAATAAAGATTTCTAAGAAAATTTGCATAAAACATATCTCTTTTAACTGTCTTATTTACTTTAGGTAAATTTTATTTATTTAAAACAAATTTTTTTTATATCAATTCTTTTTACTATTTCAAAATTTTAATGTAATTTCTAAATTATAATTAATGAATATTTCTTAGCATTTAAATTCATTTTTAATTTTCTGGATTTTGTTCACATCTTTAATATTTAATACTATTTTTTTTTCAGAGAGAAACTTAGAAATTAGCAGATGCGAATTAAAAAAAAAATAAGTGCATGCGCCGGGCGCAATACAATAAATTTACTAAGTACTTTAAATTTTTCAGAAGTTTTATTTTCTTATAATTATATACAAATAAAAGAGCAACAGCATAAACGTCAAATATTAGAAGATGGTAATTCATTGATGTGTCTTCTTTTAATAATTGCTGGATCTATTACTTCCTTGTTATTGAAGTTTATAAGAGGAAGCTGAAAGTTTGGAATAATTTTGTAAAATAATGCAGTGTCCTGTAAGGATAATGCAAGAACCATTATTCTCAGAATAGGTATCATCGAATGTAAAAGTAAAAACATAAATCCATAGTAGTGTTCGCACTTCCGATAGATCTAAATCATAACAGGGATGCTCCCCTGAATCGGAGACACTTCTACTAGACCAAACATTCTGCACGACTACACATCCTGGAGGCGAAAACTTCACCTAACTTTCTTAACATTAAATTATATCAGCTAGATTCGCTTTCCTTTCGTATTTTCTTCCAACCCCGCATTATTTTTAGATCAATACCGCAATTAAAGCAACCATCTACTTCAGTACTGCATTTGTTATAAGCAGAGAGGCTGTTTGTTATCCACCGTTCGTGCTTTCACATCAAGTAGTTACTTGAGAGGGCGTGAGAGCATACACTTGAAAGACTGACCACGTCCCGAAAATAATACCAAAGCCTTCCCAAGATAATTCACCCTTGTTTTACGATTCCATTCCGCGCCCCAAGCCAATGCGGAAATAAGAATATGATTTACGAGATGATATTAGAGGTATCACTTTATTTATACACAATCATATACATGATAGCTATCCAGGGCTCTGCAATATTTTATTGATATTCCGTTCCCTCAGATCTTCATCGTAGTATTGCTCTCTCGGTTTATAATCTGGAACAACGCGGAGATCTTTATGGTATCAAGGGGTAGTAAATGTGATTTTACGATTCTGACCAACGAGCTTGTTTGCGCGCGTTCCTTCCATTTTAAAGCTATTCTTTAATAGATAGCGAACGACTCCCTGTGGTCTGTAAATTAAATAACCATGCCAGTTTTCAGTTATTGAGTGAAACATACGTGGAAATAAGTGCAATTCACCCCTCGCAATTCCATAAATAATATTTGTATGTGTGCGTATGCAGCATTCCCTCATAAATTTATCGAAAATGTGTACCGTTGAGCGGAAGAATGCGGTTATTTTCTTCACATATGCACCCGTTTATAAATCGAGCTTGCGTATGGGGGTTGTTTAAAATTATTGGGAGCATAACTCAACTAAAAATTGCCTACTTCGCGGTTCGTTTCTTTTCTAGACTTATCCTTTGTTATTTTAATTTTTGTCGTTTACCCTGTCTACACCAACGCCGCGACCCTCTTTCCATTTTCTAAGAAAACCACCGAATATGTGAATATACTTTAAATTGAAAAATATTGGAATATATTACTCCTAACTGTCAGCCACAATGACATTAGGAAGTAAGGAACACATAAAAACCTGTCAGATTTTTTTCGAAGTATTGCACGAGCAATTTTATTTATGGCTGCTATAAAACGTTGCAACAAATTGCATAAAATGCAATAAAGAGTTTACAACTTATTTTAAAAGTACGCCCGCATCTTTTATTTGACGCCCCAAGGAAAAATCTGATCTCGTTTTCGTCTCCACTGATTCCCAATAAAACTCCAGATGAACCAATCTGAACACAATTAAGCCAAGGCGCTCATTGATTACACTTTAATCTAGTTTTATATTACACCCCTCCCTCTACAATTACTTACTTTTATCTTAAGAAATTCGACGAGATTATCACATTTTCTATTTTATATCTACCAAATCTCCTTTTTCCAAATATTTCATTAAAATTTCAATTCTGGCTACGTCAGTATTAAAAACAAACATTACTCGAACATATATATCGTATATACCTCTTTTGTATCAGCTCAAGTTACCTAATACCATTTATCAACATACAAAATCAAAACTTTCACACTATTTTATATCTCTAACAGCTAAGGAATACCTTTTGGCGTACGATGGATTTGGTGGTTCGTTCCAATGCGCTACTATGCAAAATTTGTTTCTTCAAAAAAATTTACTGCTTTCTTAAAGCAATTAAGTATGTGATGCACATTATATAAACAAAGCGTGTGAGACTGCACATACTGGTTTGCCTCACAATGCATTGACAATATTTGGTTATCAGTGAAGCATGATGCTTTGCACCATCCGGGTTGGTATATGGAATATGGATGTATTCCGCAATGAAAATATTTATAGGAGTTTATTGATTCTTTGCTGGTGTTTAGGTAAAGGGTGGATTGATGAGATCGCGGGTTTTACATTTTTTGTAGATGAGTGTATGCAATGAGCTGTGTGTATTTGTGTACCTATATACGGTTGTGTATGGTTGAGATTTAATACAAAAGCCAAAGCTCGCACGGGCTCGCGCGCATATGTACATGAGACGCAATCACGCATTTATTGACATAATAGTATTGGGGAGTGCGTACATGCATGGGAGATGTATATAGGGATGCAGGGGAAGTTCGGTGACCTCAGAAATGTTCTCACCTAGTTTCTTGACAAATGACAATCACTCCATCAAACATCTTCATTACTTTTATAAATATATGAATATATAAAATCCTTTTATGTTATATTCAAAAGTACAAACTTGAATGATATTTTGACAGGAGAGCGTCTTTTACTCCAGAAGTTGATTCATTTATTATGTACTAAAAAATTATGTTATGATGGTGTGTACCTGAACGATGGGGCAGTTTAACTGGTTGTGCTATTGAATACATTTTTGATTTTGACCCTTTGCCAATGAAAGGGTTAAAGATAATATATCATCTCATTGTGTCGTGAAATTCTTTGCAACTTCTGTTGACAATCATTTTTAATGACGACAGTTTATAAAGATATATTTAAATTTTGAAATCTTTTATTTATTTTAAAGTAATAATGATGAAAGCATTTTTTTCGCAATTATTGTGGCACTGTTGATGGTGTTCATGAAATTATTCAAAATTAGTTAAAACATCAATATATTTTAATTTTTTGAATCAGACCTTCAATTTTCAATTTTCTCGAACATCATTTCACTTTCGGAAAACATCGATCTTTTTGTTTAAAATTGCCATTCAAGCATTTAATATAGAAATTTTAATAATATAACAATAAATCGCCCTGATTTGTGTAGCCAACAGATTGCATTCCTTAATCTGTCCATACACATCTGTGTAATTAACAAAATGCATTGAATGATTTTGACATATATTAATCTGGATTTCCATTTTATTATAATCTGTGCGAGCGCTAGCAATGACAGGACGCAATCACTCTTTTTATTATTTGAGGTAGATATTGAAAAACGGACATTGTTATACAACGCCATGGGGCGCTTTATACGAGTTGATTGGCCCATACATTACAAACAGTAATTGTAATGTTCTATACTAGTAATCAACCTCGAATAATGCAACTGAACGCGTTATGACACATATCTGTACGTATCATTTAGCGTTACGTTGCTTTTCTTTTTTTTTCCTTTTTTGAAAGTGTGGTGAACAGTTAGCTATCAATCGTAATAAGAAATGGAAGCAGCTCACAAGCGGTCGCGCGCGTTTCTTGATGTGCAATTTGGATGAATGTGTATAATTTTACTTGTTAGCTATTCCTGATAACGGTAGCGCGCAATTCTCCCATTTCCAGATATACTTATTACCGACTTCCGCATGCGATTCATATCTATGTTGGGAAGCATGGGGTGGATCGCGCGCGTACAAATTATACAAAAAACGAAACATTTCCATACAAACAGCAAAATTTTAATTCAATCATTCACCCTACTGTAGATATAAGGCTTTTAAGATAACACTTTCGAACAAAGGTATATTTGTCAGATAGTTCACCGGCAATTATAGCAGATTGATGCATGGATTAGAGTTAGTACTAGACGTGTCCGGACCACCGGGAATGTGATTTACTGCAATGCCATTGATTAGCAAATGTCACATAAGCTGAGATGCGATCATTGCGATGCACTGTTTAGCATAACGCCTGCTAATCGGTTAACGAGCAAATCCTGTACGTATCAATATCAAACCTATTAGCGCACTAATCGGGTATTGGAAAACTTAAATTTTATGATTAATGCAATTTTGACCGATCAAAGGGATTACTGCTTAAATACCACTCTATCTCACGCCTTCATAAATTTTCATTTCAAATATGTCACTTACGTAATTCCTTGAATTACAATACAATAACTTCTCGATGTTTTTATTTATTTGTGTAAGTAACGGTCGTTTTGTGCGGAATGGTGTGCGATTAGTTACAGGTCGCATGCAAAAAGTGGATAAACAATAAACGGATAATGAGCACATAACGCAACAACAATGGGATGTCGACGTGCGGAGAGGATATTAAATTCCACCTGACAAATGTAATTTCAGTGAAATATCCTAATGGTACAAACAGATTTGTCCATGTGACAGGCCGCCACTAATACAGACGGACTTAACGACAAGCAAAGCTTGATGTATTGGAGTACATTTGGAAACAAATTGACCAATGTGGATACCATGCATTTAACGCTCGTGCATTTAAAAAATATATATTTACTAATATTGGCTACTTTAATAGAAAATTACAAATTCATCACAACATTATAAAAGCAATTATTAAAATAGCGTACCGTAATTACCTATATACCTAGATGCCGAGACGAATATATTAATATAAATAATTGCGCACGTTCATTAATATCAACCATATGATCACTAATATACAACGACAAATGGCTAATCACAAAACTTATAGCAATGAAAGAAAAATGTACATTGTGTAATTAAGTAATTTTATTATGTTTAAAAGAATCTACAGAAGACAGGTTCGTAAATTAATAATTTGAAAAGGCTTTTTTCGTTAGACCTTGCCTTTTTTTATATAAAAGTCAATATTATAAAATAACTGAGACCAGTTATTTATTTTGTAAAATTGAATATGGCAACAAATATAACGATAAAGTAATGAAATAAAATTGATGTTATTAGTTTTTTATAAATTGAATATTAAATCCTACCTTCTTGAAATTTCATTGAATTAAAGTTTTATTTACCGTCGAGATTATTTATCAGACGGTAGAACATCTCCGGTGCATATTTGAATACCTTACTTTGAAACGACGCAACTTAGCTCTGTTTACTCTTTAAAATGAAAGTAGTTGATGTATTATTCAGAGAGTCTTTTTAGGCTAGTGGTTTGCTTAGTAGAAAATTTAAAGAAATTACTTTTAAGAAAATATGGAATATTATTGTTTTGTTTGAGACTGTACATGTATTACCGGAGGGCTGTAAGGGTTGCGAGGGTTGCAGTTGCATACGCATATAATTGTGCGTAACTATGGTAACAAGAGGATATTGCCTTTGTATGTATGTCACTAGGTATATAGGTTATATAGTACATAATGTGTATACATATGGTTACATAATGCTTAAGAAGAGGGATTCCACTGTATGCATTGCACTGTTTTAAAGATGAAGGGTTTGCAAAGGATTAATCAAAAACCTCATGACCTGGTAATCCTCCCTCTGCATACTGTTACACAATCAAACGGAAAGAATGGCATATAAATATTAAATAGTTTCCAGTTGGAAACATCCCCAGTATTTGAGAGATTCGTAAAGAAGAGAGGGCGTACTATATTGTTGAAAATTTTTAGTTGTAAAATAACATATGGGCTATAATTTCGAGTAATATATGGTGATTATCTTTGTGAGATTTAGCTGAAAGTACTAAGAGTAATATCAAATGTCACATTCATCAGCAAAATGTTTTAGATTATATACAATAAAAATATATTTACAGTGCTTTTAAACGTTATTTACGATCTATTTGTATGTCGGTGTAAATCAAAATTCTTGTAAGATACTTCCATACGCTTTCAATTGCAAGTCATTAAAAGTTAAGAGATGGCGCGAGCACGCGTATACGACGCTATTTGCATTTTTATGTCAAAAAGTTACGCGTCGGCACAAATAAAAAGAATAATTTGTGATATATGTCGGGTACAAATAGTAATTAGTGCAGGTTCACGTGTTCTAACTATTTTACATGAGAATCGACGCCCAACTGTCGTTAACTATTACAAAACAAAAATAATTCAGTTAATATAGCGGTAATTAAATCCACACCGTTAATTGCGTAAAATGAATATTGCAAGGGAAACTTTTCGTCCTGGCTGGAAATAAAATAGTCCCCCCACTGCCAAACTAAATGATAACTTATTATAAAAAATGAGCTTCCGTTATGACAGCCAAGGCCGGAAACAGAGGTTCTTTGTACTTATTATGTGCAAATACAGATTGCAAGGGACGCTGCTTTCCGCACTTGCAAAACTACCCCACGCTACAGTAGCGTATCTTCACAACAATACGGCTCTAAATTATACACAACCGACGACATGCACAGTTACATGTTTTATGACTGCAAATACCGCTAATAAAGCAAAGAATAATTAGTAATTTTTTAAACATAAAATGAAAAATGCTTTTTAATCCTGGTTTTGAATGAAGGGGACGGATGTAATTCTTTCGCTTCTGCATTAATTACGTCTGCATCTTTGGAAATGTCCTCCTAAAATATTCAGCACAATTACTTCATTATCCAAGCTACAATGTATTCAGTAATTTTACAATTTCATCTAAATTCAAGTCGACTTTAAGAACAAGTTTTCAGATTACTGTACATAATTCATCGATTATCAAGATATCTCGTACTTGATTTATGGCGTTTACATTACCATCCCATTTAATCCAGATATGCTTAATAATATACGCTCACATCATTATAAAATTACTTACTTTATAAAAAGAAAATTAAAAATTAACATCTTTCTGATAGAACTTTCAAATGTTTTCAAACAATTCAGCTAATGTATCAAAATTATTATTATCGTAAAACTGTTGATAATTGATTCCTATATATTTTTTAGTGCTAAATGGAAAAATTTTTTCCATCACCTCGTGAAAATGTGAGATTTAAATGTAGACTTTAAAAGTTTCTTCTTATAATTTATTTATTTGGTTAAAATAAATGATCAAAAACTAAAAAAACACAACTCTCGCAGACTTGGGAAATCAACGTAATTGCTACGGATCATTAACAAAATGATTATTTGTTTTCATTAATGCTTTCTTTTTATTAAAAAAAGTAGTAAATTATATGCTACCTGACAAGCAAAAATAATTTCTTATTGTTGGATGTGTGGAAGAGAAATTGAATGCTATGTGTGAATCAAAGATGTATTAGCATGTAAGTAAAGTCGGATGCGTTTGTTCTTGTGTAGAGATAAGAAGTTACTTTGTAGTTTGTTGTAGTGTTTGGAATAGATCATGTGGAAAATTTAAAAGAATAGGCCTGCGCTCGTATACAAATAAAAATACAATTCATTTAAATGTAGCTTTTATGTAGTTTCGTACCTAGCGTGTACGCTTGTAGTCATAAATTTAAAATGAGAAGTGCAGAAAAAAAAGCGCGTGCCATTAGTGTTTAAACCGTCATAAATTGTCAATTGGTGTTCAATTGGTTCGCATGGGAATCAGTTTGTGCTTTTAGAGTAAGTGCTTTGCAACATTTAAACTCATTGAAGTATGAAGTTTATTTGTCGATTTTAAAATCGGACTTATTGTGGGCGAACGCGCGACGGTTTTATGTTCGGGACGAAATTGAACCATCCACCCCAACAAGTCTCTTCAAGATCACCCGCACGTAATTATCCAGTTATCGGTCGGGCGTGAAAGCGCACGAGTTTTCCAGCGCGTACAAACGCGAGCAAGCGGCCCCTTTTTCTTTACACATATTTATGTCAAAGCTTTTCAATTTTTGAAGATGTCTGTTCGTGTTTCGTCAGTGACACCCGGATGCACTCAATTGCACGCGCGCTAAAATTTTCGGGGGATCCGAGCACTTGAGAAGCGAAGAGCGTATTATTATAATTAGTGTTTTTATTGTTTCTATTGATGGAGTAATGGCCGAAATGCAACCCCTTTTATCTAAACAATATTATGCAAAGAGAAATGTCATCTAATGAGATAATTTATGGATTGTTATTCCGATCGGTGGGGACAAACAACGGGGCCGATTGTATTTAATGTGCAATGTCAATATTTATGTATTTTAGTGGAAGCCAGATCATCATCAAAGTGTTCGAATTAGGAGGGTCGTAATGTGTCGTTGATGTTCTTTGACAGTCAAATTTCGGCGCGCTTAATACATAAAGTAAATAGAACGCGATTCCTAGCTAACTATACCCCAGGGTTTAGAATAACAATTTTAAATGTAATTTTAAGAATATTGTTATATCCCTAGGTAGCTATTCCTCTTGTGCGTGACGTGCCTCGTCGGGGTTTATTTACTGGTTCCTACTCCCAATTGCTGCCATATATCAAATTGTCTTAGTGGACCAAATGGTCATCAATAATTCAAAGTGCGCGCGCGTGCCTCTATCGCGGTTGTCCGAATCATCCCCCCATACACAGAAGGGTTTGACCACCCACCAAACGGATATCTAACTACCGGCTGAAAAAAACTACTAGGGGTGAAATACGTGTTATTTGACAAATTCCCGGGTTTCATTTTATTAATATTAAGTAGTTTGTTATTATGATGTGAATAAACTATATGGTTATAAAATTAACATGAACAAATAAAAATTGATATAACCCAAAACATAAAACACTTATTTTTTACTTCTTTTTTTTTTAGAAAATTAATTTCTTTTGTAGTCGCTATCATTTTATTCTATCAATGAAAACAAAAATGTATATGCTGTGAATTTAGCATAACGTAGCAAAACAAACACATTTAGAAATCTACTAGAATTTGTCCTTTTCAATTTTATTTTAACTTCATAGAATTACTTTCAGATAATGGGGCTAAAATACCTTAGTTTAAATAATGATATAAATGAAATGAAAAGGAAGTGAGTATGAAAAGATTTGACAAACAGTAGGTGGCAGGACATGATATAATTATACTGTTTATATTTTTAATTAGGTTTTCTTCCGGGAAAATGATAAATTTATGGTATTTGGAGTGATTTTGTGTCTGTTAGTGGTAGTTGAAGATATTTGCATTTTACTACGCAAGTAACATATGTTATAAAAATTGCATGACTAAATTATGGCCGTTTTAGGTTAATTGAAAGCAAGCACTAATACGTAATTTATGCGTGAGCTGCACATGTTGAGGGTGTAGGTGAGTGAAGTATTGAATTGAAATTAATGATTATGAAGGTACTGGTTCGCGTTTTGTCTGATGTGAAAGAATAATTAGGATCGAATTGTAAGGAAGCATGGTCCCCGTCGGTTCAAATTGAACGCATCTCAACTTTTAATTAATTTCAAACAACAAGTACAAGGGTGATGGAGCTATATAGTGTATCCTATTATATTAATACACCATGTGGCGCCCCTCTTCTTTTCGCTGTTGGACACAAAGATCTTCAAATTATCGGCAAGTGCTATTGTGCCGAATAATGCACTCTCATCACGGAAGTATGATCAGTCTCGACCGGAAAGGCCACAATTAAATATCCGTATTTGAACTTTTAACACCTGATGAATTAGTAATAGATACTGAATATGCCCCACGCTATGAAATTCTAATTGAAAAAAAAGGGAGCGAGCGAGCGCGCACACGCAAAATTGAACGGCGAGGACCCGCATGAATATCCCTTTTGTCCGCACGTTCACGTGTCTGGAACAATGCAAGAAATGCACAAAAGTCACGCCGGGTTGATGAATATTCACACAATTCGATTAACCCTCCTGGACAATGCGTCACCATGGTCGAAAATCTTTAATCCATTATGTCATCAATCCATTATAAAGTGTTCCCTAAAGTAGTCATATTTTACAACTTTTAACGCTATGATGGGATTTCAGATCATCAATCAATAAAAGATAATTCTATTTCGGGAATTGAATAATATAACGGGGGAGGTGGGGTAAGTCATTTTCATGAAGAGAAGCAGATTTTTTTAAGAGCACTTTGGGAGGAGTATTAATGTTTCTATAACGTGCAAGTCACCGATGCCATCACGCCAACAGGGTAATGGTACAAAGTAGGGATGGCTTACGCCTTATAAACTAATGAAATTTCTTTATCTAAAGCTCTTGAATTGAGAGGGCCTTTTCCTATCATATATATTTATGCTACGGCACGATTCCAGGAAAATATAAAATTTTGCCGACTGGTTAACTCAAATAAAAAATGAATTAAATCTGGATATGCGTAAAAACTATTATATAATATTTTTAAACAAGCTTTAATTTTTTAAATAAGATTTTGATGAAATTTTAGATAAAATGGTGTATTCGCCGGGGACGCATTATTTCAATAATAGTTTTTTTAGTCAATGAACTGTAAAATTTGAAAATTTGAGACATGCTTTTAAATGTAGGTAAATTTTTAGAGGAGGTGGTATGGAAACTTTTGAACTTGAAATGCGAAATATAAAATAGAAATCAGGTAAAACTTGACAATTAAAATAAAAATTAAAAAAATTTATAGTCATGACAATATAATATAGAAAAATAATATTGATAAGTAAATATTTAGGGCTTAAATTATGATAAAAGATGACTACAAAAAAGTCTCTAGTTTCGTATTTGAAAGTTTGAAAAGCATATGAGTGCGTCAATATCTTTAAAGGAAAATTATTACGCCAAAGCTATCGAACAAAATTATGATAAAAAATTTTTTTTCGAAATTTGTAATCTATAGGAAATTTTACATCGTTTATGGTAGTTGCACTTTAAATTTTTTCAATTTTTATTAATCAAATTGGAAAAAAACAAGAAAAAAAAACATCTGAAAAAATTCATTCATTTTTAGTACTATAGAATCGAATTAGCAACAAAAATCTAATATATTTAAATCGGACTAAATAACGGATACCGTAATATATGATATATAAAGCAAAAATTTAATATGAAATTGGATTTTGTTTTAATTCTACGTAACGATCACATGCTGCAAAGCAATGGAGAAAAAGTTTAATGTCTAAATGAAAATCTAGTCCTGTGGGGTTTTGCAGGAAATCGAATTATAATTATTAGTAATTTTTCTCGTATGCATGCGTGTATGTTGGATGGTTAAATCGGCATAGGATCATTAACGGAGAATTTAGTAGTAATCAGAGAATGGTGCGCCTACAAATCCTGCTAATGGTATTAGAACATGTATGCTAGTTGCTGACAAGGATTTATCAAACGCAAATTCATTCGGGATGAAGCTTTTTTGCATTTTGTATTTGACGCGCATGGACATGATTAGGTAAGCAAATTGAATTCGTCGGGGGTGGCGACATGCATATTTGTATACCGATCGAGTAATGACATTCGTGGCACTAATTATGAAATGGCCATTGTCTGCTAATGCACAAGGGATTACTAATTGTTTGTATATTGTCAATTTGCATCTGATGAATTCCTAGCGCGTTGAAAGCTCGAATGCGTGCCGTTATTAAAAAGGTAGCGCGTTCGTTCATGCTTTGGATAAATCGTATAATAGCGGTTTCAATATGTATGAAGCCAGAAGTTATGAATATGAATCGAACGTGATATCTAAAGTGATTCCAGTGATGAATCAAATAGTGGTAATTTGTTTGTAGCTGTTTTGCTCGAATTGTTATGTTTAGGTGCGAAGCCCGCATGTTTTGCTTCTCGTTACTTGTTTCAAATGCAAATGTAATAACTGAGGAGAATACACTAAGCACAATGTAATATATTAAGCTATCATTATGAAAGGGCTATGTGTACGTATTTTATGATGATTGAAGTTCGAACTGTGTCAAGTCACTTAGCATGCGGACCTGGTTTATGGTTGCACTTTACTATCGCCCATAAAATATTTCAAATGTATTTAAATGAAACTTTTTAATTTCCCCATAAAAATCAGATAGTTTTATGCCACTTTTGATTTAACGGCCCCTGAAGATATGCGCTTACGTTACATGTAATGCCCGCCCGTATCCATTGCTGAACTTATCGCCACAAAAATCTTATGGAATACTCTTCTGGTCCCGGTGTTAAACCTAGGGGGTTGCACCAGTCATTTCGCTTCGTTTCCTCGCTTAGATCAAGCCCTCAAGTGCCACTCTTTACTGCTAAATACCTCCATAAACACCGATATCCTGCTATAACCCACCGCTAGCGTGTAATATCAATATGTGCATGTTGGTCGTCCGCAACCTCCTATAATCTACCCTTTTACCACAAAAAACCGGAACCGAAATCCACCACGACACTTTACATACTGCCTTCAAATTTTATCGCCTTCACATCAAACATGCATATCCACACAATTAAATTCAATATGTGTTTTCAACGACAATAAAATGAAAAGCACTTCTTTTATGACATTTCGCTTTGAGCCTTTCGATTTATGTATGATATGAACGCTAACTGAAAAATAAACAAATTTTAATTCTCATATACAAAACTGGAATGCATAAATTTATTCGTTTTCCATTCAAATTGAGTCTTTGTCTTTTATCAGATTATCAATACCGAAACTTTACATGCAAATTACTTGAGATATAAACTTTACGCCTTCAAAGTTGACCTGAATGTTAAAATACATTACAGAGTTTACGGTTCATACATTGTTACTTTATGTAAAATCTTTCCTTTAGTTTTTATATAGTTTTTTAATCCTTTAAGTTACTTCATTCAAAGATCTCCAATTTAATTATTTTTAGATTAGCAGTGGAGAATTGAAGAATAATAAAAAGAGAGAATGTGCGAGGGAAAAGCTCTTGTAGAAAAATAAAGCCGAAGATATGTAGTATAGAATATTATCAGAGAAAATTATATAAAAAAGAAAGAAGTAACTAAAACTTATAGGCAACAGGGAAAATTTTTAATACGAAAGAGAGTAGGAAAATTAAGATTGAATAAAGGAGAAAAAAGAAATAAGAAAATATATCGCTCATGAAAGTCCAAAACCTCGTAACTTTGATTTTTTGAGAAAATTGACATAAACTCCTCAACTGCTAATTTGTCGAATTTTGTTTCTAAAAAAAAAGGATTAATGGACAGTAACTTGATAATAAATCTGCATTGTTGAAATTGTATGATTATTATAGCATCGACATCATTTATCATGATGATATACTTTGCAGATTAAAGCTAGAAATGCATTTTTTTGAATCCTCGATTTAATGCATAAATAAATCAACACGTTAGAGTGCACTGTAAATATAATATAAAGCACGCGCAAGTTCCTCCCCCACACCATGTACACATTAACGCACACATTTTTTCTGACTATAAATGTATCAGTTTAAAGATCTAGTAATATTAATTTAATTTGTGCACTATCTTCTGATAAAACTATGTGATAAATAATGAAACACGCAACACCTAAAAATACAATGAAACATTTCCCATGTTTATATTTACTCCAGGTTTTCCCTTCTTTCTGTTTATAAACGTGGCAATTTTTTAATTAATGTTTATTTTCTGATTTTGGGATTCATTAATTCTTCTTTGTATCGAGGGGCATTTTTGTATACATATATGTAGGTCATATAATATTTGATAGTGTCCATTGGGATGAAGGGGGTAGGAATGATTGATGATCCTGTCAACTATCCTTGCAAACACACATGCACGAAGCAAATTGTACCGAATTGGATCTCTTCTAATCGTAACCAGTTTGATAGAATCCTCTCGGTTATCAATCTTGTTTCTTTATTCTTCTTTACACTTGTCGGATGTTGAGTGAATTATTACAGGGATTATAAAACGGGCGGCGGTTGTTTTTTGCGTTATGAATAAAATAGATTATATTATGGGGAGGCAATTTAATCTATGTTTAAATGAGTGGTGATATTGATAGGTAATGATGAAAGGGGAAAAGAGTGGAAGTATCTCATCAAAATAATTGTACTCAGTTTAAAAAAGCACTCGAATGAAACGCATTGAATAATTTGGTGCAATTTGCGTAGAGGGTGATTTATAGCCAATATTTTTTTGAAATGTATTATCTAAAGTTAGTAAATTGTACCTCACATGAGGAACATGGATTTCTCACAGGACCGGCTCTCTACATAAATTAATCTGACAGTAAAAGTCAATAATAAAAGAATATATTTAATTTTGGAATCAGAGACCATTTTTTACTGCAGTTATATTATATCTACTTTGTCATCATCCCATATTGATAAGCAAGATGAGAAGAAGACCCAAAGAATTCTTTGTTTCAAGTCAAATGAAGAGTTTAGTTGGAATTATGATTTTCAAGTTTTATATGAAAAAACTATTTACTTCAATCGGTAAATTCTACTGTAATATGTAAAATTTTGTTTAGGTTTCCTAGTGCCGGCTCTGAGTATTTGATGATGGACCTATTTGATTAGGGCGAACCTAATGATACGTACAATTTCCTCGCATGCATGCATATATACATTTATACAATGTCACATGAGTCCAGATTACTGTATTCATTTCCAGACATGTGACCCTAACAAATAACGTTTGATGAGCGGTGATATGTTTTCATTTCTGGTTATGGCCCATGCAAATTGTTGTTATTTGGGGTGAAAAGAGCGAACGAAAAATCACCCCCACTTGATTTTTATTGTTTCGGAACTTATTGGAGGTAGCAGAAAACAATGAATCGGATAATTGATGCGAGAGAGGAATAATGAGTAATGTAATATCTCCATTAGCGCGGATGCAGTAGGAGAGCATATTCAATGAATTTGAGTGATGTATACGGCATCTAAAACAATAAATGAGGCTGATCGTTCAATCATTCAATGTGCGAGAGAAAACATGAATGGAGCAATTCCGTGATGAGATGTGATGCAGTTCGAAGCGTATCAACTATGGAATTAATCAAATCGTAGGACACATAACTCGAATTACAAGGGAATTCAATTAATCATTAAACCTCATCTAGAAAAGGGCTACTTTCCTAATCAATATAAATGTAATCTCCGGAGGTAATTTAGCAGCATCACACATGGATGAGTTGCAACAGCAGGCGACATAGGAACGAGTAGCTCGCACCAGAAACCCTCTGACTGACAACCAAGTGCAGGAGTTAAATGAAATGTCACTCAAGATAGCGTTATGGTGTCCTCAGTAAACGCCCAATCCATGTTCCTACTCGCAGACTAATAATAAATCAGTTCCTTCCAACTATTGACTTTCCAGTGTCCGTCAGTTCCGCATTCTGATCCCTACAAATCCCTATCTTGACGCCCCTCGACAAACCACCTTAGAGCTCATTAATATTCTACAGGTGCCGGCCAAAATTACGCCCTACACAACTTGTAGCTTGCTGAATACTCTGCACCCATACAGCACAAAACAAGCAATTGCTACATGTGTTTTGTCCTCCACAAACACTAATCCAATGGTGCGACAATGGTATCCGTTTGCGTTATACAGAAATTCAATTGTTTCTATTGTATTGTACCACTCTCAATATTCTCGTCACGTCTCTCTTGACAACTGGACAATAAAAATTTATTCCACCCCTCAGCTAAAACTTTTACTTTTCAATTTTACTCCAATTCTCGCAATCTATCTATTGCAGAAATTTATTCACCGCACATGTCAATAAAATTTCTTCAAATTTGTATATAAATTAACAATTATTAAACAATTTACGCTTCATGTTACCAAACTGAAATACATAATTTGAAAAAAGTATTAATTAATATAAAGAAATGTGACATCCAAATATATAGGAAATTTATTTCCTGAATGATATGTTTTTAAATAACCGTAATACAAAATGCACTAACAAAAACTGATGTCAATTAAATAAATAAATGTCCTAGTTAATAATAATACAAGTTTGCATATATGAAGCCATGTCAGACAGATATCACCTAATATGGAATTGCAATGATATATTAATATGTCAATCTATAGATGTTACCAATGTAAACACGAGTTAGTTACTAGCATAGCCTAAGGGGTGAATATAACCGGATTGGACATACAAACTAAATACAGCAAAGGGTTCCTTCAAGGTAATTATTAGAGACGCGCATACATACTCTATAATTGAAGTGGTTTAGTCGACAAATTCAATTGAGGAAGACAATTGGGTTCCTCTAATGTTAACACTGTTAAAGGAAAACAAGACGATGGGATCCATTCAATTCAGATAATAAATGTAAAGCTTTTGTTTGACATAGATCAAATTTTCTGGTAGAATGCACGCATTCCGAAAAATATGTCCATCAATAACCGAAAAAAATATATTACTACAAAGACAAACAATATGTAGTTTTTAGGGAGGATTATAAATGACCTATAGTTTGATATTCTTGCGGTTTCCATCAATAATGAAACGCACAGAGGGAAAGGAAAAAGGTACACATTCATTATTTCATAAAAAATTGTAGGCGAACTAGGCAGGAAGTTTGATTGCAAATTTTCTCTAGTCTAATTTATTGTTTTAAATATCATCTTAAACTAAATTTACACTGAACGAAATTGGTTGTATGATATATAAATAATTAAAAAAAAAATAAGAAATTGCTAGAGTTTAATTCTTTCTAACACAAGCAAAAGCCTCACTCACATTTTTAATAAAAATAATTAATAATAAGAAAAAAAAACGATTTAGTTTCATAGAACATCTGAGAATTAAATTTCAAATAAAATGTTTGTAAAATGAAAAAGGCGGACTTGAAAGTACTGCATGATAAAAATTTTTGATAGATTTCTCTTTACTAACTACTCATCAATCCAAGGATTGGTTTGAAGTGCATCTCCATTCTTGCCTGTTAGCATTTAGATATTGCGCAAGCATGACAAAAATTACTGAATATTAAAAGAAAGATTCACACTAAAATGTTTTAGTATAACTTTACATAATTCGCAATATGCCAAAGTTTACCTTAGATAATTTTTAATTGATTTCAGATAAAGGTTTATAGAACTCGAATTAATTAAATTTTTTTATCTATTGTATGCAGACATTATCGATACATCAATCGGAAGAGGTGAATGAACAAAAAATATTTAATTTTCACACGAAAGTGGTAATCTAGATTTGAAAGCAGCTGGTTTTATTAGTTCTAGTGCATTTTATAGCCTATTTCATGTTTTTACTGACTGAAAGGTAGCTCAAAAAATAGATCACATTAAATGATTAGGTGGATTCACATTAAAATTTTATTGCGATGTTATAGCTAGGAAGAACGAAATTATTTTTCGGAAAATGCATTTGTTGTCGAGGTGGCGTAAAAAAATGTATTTCATGTAATTGTTTGATTGAATTTCGCGATACGGATCGTATTTGTGGGAAACGAACAAGTGTTAAGTCGCACTGAAATATCCATACACGTATACAAAACTAAACCGCGTTTTGTGTCATTATAACCACATCATCAACTTACTGATCGGTGTTTTGTTGATATCCAGATAGGCAGTGTATCAATTGGACAGATCAATTTCAACGCGTATTCACAATCCCTATAGAAATACCCCGATTTCTATCTAACTACTGAATTTATAAACGCAGGGGTGCACAACTCATTTTTGAGTGTCATCCCTGCGTGCAGGTGTTCCACATCGATTCAGCTACCAATTTTTACTAAATAAATAATTTATTAATCATAATATTCATAGTGGAATTACCATAAATTTAATATCAAAGTGAGGGGTTGCACTTTTTTTTATCAAAAACATTTGATCATCAACGGATTGATCGATCGAATTATGTTTCAAGTGTAATTTTGTATAATCACCCCTAATAGTCATATTTACATGAGATCTGTGGCCACATGTTCTCAATAACAACGCTCTCACACATCGCGACATGCAACCCTACAATTATTCCACCAACCTTTAAATTGAATTATAATTTACCTAAATCGTTTACAGCATTCAGATAAATTCTATTAATTACCCTATAAATTTTAAATGGGGGCAGCTTTTTTGGGTTTAATTGACAGGCCATATTTTTAACCGCAGGAAATCATCATCAAGCAAATGATATTGTATTAGGGGTGGCATTATTAACAAAAAGGGGTTTAAAGGCGTGTGAAGAATTAAACAGAAACATCCCTCGAATTATATCAATATTCATGACGATATTCAAGCCAAAACATTTTATCATTTTATCATTTTTTCTAAATTTATAAATGCATCAAAAACTATAGTCCCTCATCATTTAAAACAGTACTTTTCTGTAATTTAAATAATACTACATACTACCAACCTAGTAATTATTTAAAATTGTGTTTGTTTAATTTAATTATGTGACTTGCATTTAAACAACTTTATTTTCAAACGCAAGGACTTTATTTTTAAAACACATTGATGAAAAAATCTGCAATTCTTTCATTAAAATCTTTTGCTTAGTCACTTAAAATGCTTTTTCCATTGATACGCCAAACATTTAGTTGGTCTTCTTGAATGACTAGCAATTTTATACATTTAATACATTGAATCTTCCTTTAAGAAACGAACTTGGACTTCCTTATTTCCCTATTACTTCCCATATTATTAATCCACTCACATTAATGCAATTTTTTTATTATAAATGTACGCTTTCCATAATTCTAGTTGAAATTACTGTTAAATATTTAATTTTGTTGTAAATCAAGTGAGTGAAATTAAAATGAGATCACTAAGTGTTTAAATGTAATGAGATATGTAGGTAGTCGTAATGAACTTCCCGTAGAGGTGATTGTGTTCGAGAAAATAATGCATGTTACTTCCATGTGTGGAAGTGTTACAGCATAGTTACTTAGTTTCCGCATAATCACTTTTACCATCTATTTAAAATGTGTCTAGTCTGTGCATCGTTCAGAAGGTATTTCCTTCCGCGTAATAATAATATTTCCTGTTACGTATGAAATAATAAGTTTGTTCTCCCACTAAAAAAAAACTTTTACTTATCAAATGTACAATTGCGTGTCTGTTGTTAAATAAAAAAAGAAACGAAACAGGCTCATGGACGTTCCTATAAGCAGTTTTCGGTTGGTGTCTTGGTTGGTTAACATCTTAGAGCGCGCGCTGTTTCACTTTCACCACGTGAACGGAGCGGGGAATTATTAACAACACTAAACAACAAACCACAAGGCAAGTTGCTACGATCAAATTGACCAGTTCGTAAAACAAGATGTCCATCGTATGTAAATAAAAATTTGAAAATTTCCATAAAAATGGCTTCAACCGGGAAAATTGTGGTACGGATAGTGTTTATTGTTTGTATGATTCTCATTCTCCTAGGCGACTATACGGGTTTGATAAGTAAACTCCTGGGAGGTACCAGTAAGGATAATACCAGCAGCGCGAACAGACCCAGGCCCACAACCCCAGGATATGGCGATTCCAAAACCGAAATCGATTTGGATGCTGATATAGAAGATGACACGTTGAAAAATTTAGGTAAGACATTACAAAACAAACACATCTAATTGGGTCAACACAAAAGAAAACAATATTGCAATTTAATTTCGCAATTAGATTGTGTAAATTGAATAATAATGAAAAGAATCAAGGCTGTGAATGCATTCAAGAAACTGATCAAGGTATAATATGTTTGGCACTTTGTTTTGATTTCTTGTAGACCTTGAGTTTCTTATTAAAAGGCCAGATGAAGATATTTTACTAATCCACAGTTGTATTTTCAATTTATTATAAAATTAATTACGTAATTTGTTGTCAGGTGGACAAACATCAAAATCCCAAATTTTGGCCACAATCAAAAATGCTTGCCTACCAAAATTAATTTGTGAACTGAATGCAACACCACAAAAAGAAAAACTGACGGACTCGGAAAAGTCCTTGTTGAATTTAATACGGTAAGTTTAAGAGGTCACAACCATAAGGAAAGTTGTTATGTCTTCAAGAGTAACCTATTGAGTCACAAGCTTATAGAAACTGAAAGTCATTACGGAATAAAACGTAACGTCACTTTCACTCTACCATAATAAAACATTGTTACATGAATAAGTAATACTTGCAATGAGACCAAAAGTAATTGCTGTGTCACATCGAGAAAGTAAGCATTTAAACGTGCTAAGTGAAGTTATTTAGCTTGACCTTGAAAATTACATCATTTATCTGGAAACTATTTTCTATTGTTAACATAACATCATTCGATTCAAATAATTTCTAACAATTTATTAAATTAATTTATCTCAAAAATTTTGAGGACTGCTTATACCAGTGTAATTAATTATGTATATATCGAGGACATTTTATTTTTAATATAGCCACAAATTTTCTAAACGAACTTCGTTTTCTTATCTCCTGTTGTTTTATGTTTGTGATTTTTTCTTTTTTTTGTTATTTCTTTTGTCTACTGTTAGTTATAAAAATCTTTATTTCTATTTTATTGAAATTTTGGGGTTTGGAAATGATTTATATTTTGACATTAGTTTTATTGAGTTTTTGATATTTTGTTCCAACTTTTTTTAGAATTCTCATTTTCAAGACAAAAATTTTTGATTCAATAAATCTATAAAATATCTTTAGATTAAATTTACTTTCTAGAATTCAGCTCATCAAATTTCATTCTGTTTACATTGTCAGTGTATAAATTTCATCCAGCTTAGTTACCAAGTTTAATACATTAAAAAATACTTAATATTATGTCTTGACATCATTATTTTCAGTGATACATCAATCAGTACAACAGCTGAGTTAACATCAAAATACCATTTTGCTGCACATATGGGCCAACTGATAGCAGGAGTTGACGGTAATGGATGCCACAATTTTTATCCAACATGTCCATTCCCTGGACTACAAGTTCTCCAAATCATGAAAAAAGTCCGGATGCGATAAATATTTAGAAGAAACAAAATTATTAAACATGTTCCTACAAAAATTAGTTGGCATTATTTCTCTAAATTAATAGCAAATTTTGCGATTTTCGTAGGCTATGACATCAGTAAAACATAAATTCCCTTAAATTGTTTTATTTACTGATATAAATACTTATTTTACAGAAAAGACATTTATTTTCCCGAAATTTTGATGATTCTCAAACTGTGTTCAAAACATCCCTAATTGCAGATAGACAAACTACATGTATTTTCAAATGAACTGTCTAGTCTATGGTTGTACAATAGGGTTAAAATAATTTAGTTGCCTAAGCGGCTGTGTAAATACTATGTGATTGTTATGTAAATAATCGTATTAAGGATTTTCAAATAAATCGAAAAAATAATTTATTGTTTCATTGTAATTAGTACATACCTAACCTACCCACTTGAATATTGTAATATTACTAGAAAATTGAACCTTGTACACATTTTTAACAGTATATGCAAATAAAAGCTAAGTCTGAAAGTTATCATTTCTAAACATAAATCGAAAGAAACAAGCGATTCATATAGGAGATTTAATCAAAAAGTAATGAGGATTTTTAAATTTACCGCGTTGTATAAGTCCCATTGGTAAAATTAATTCCCGAAACTTTACACTTCATAACTATTTTCTTTTCGAAAATTTTCGAACTAGAATTCGAATCTGGGACCTCATGTGTGGTTAGCTATTCACTGCGTCATGAGGCCCTCCAAGAAAATTTTTTCTTAAACCTGTTATTTGCATGATACTAGGTCAAAACTATGCACGCAAATTTATCAAGTGACCATGAATTAAATAAAGACATCTCACGTCAAAACATCAAGATAAGCCAATAGAGATTATTCAGAAAAATAGAATTTTCAATGATTAACGAGATAATTAGTTCCTCATTTTTCTGCGCCTTTTCTTTTCTAAAAATATTTAAAAGAATGCACACTAAAAATAAGTTTTCCAAAAATAAAAAATTTGATAAGATATAAAAGTCATCTGATTATTTCTCCGTTTCACTAATACAAATGATCATCATAAACATAGAATGAACAAGAAAGCAATTTCATTTAAAATTCAAAATAATTTTTGTTTTAATATATGAATAATAAAATCAAAACCATAAAGGTAAAATACACCATAAAACCAGTTTGCAAATGTGACAATCACTATGAAAAAATAATTTTATTGTTACAAATATAATCAACTTTTCAACAATTTCACCTTGGATTTTATAAAAATCTATGAAACTCGAAAGGTGAACCAACGCATTTAAATTTTTCTAACAGTTGATAAATTGATATTAAATTACCTTAATTTATTTGAAAAATGAATTCGTGTGATAACATCCAATTATTTTGCAAGCTTTAATTGCAATTTAATTACTTAATTGATTGAGTTACAACATAAATTAAAATGGTTAAACGAATTCACACACAGTTCGCTCCATTAACACCGATTTATTTATCTGACACTTTCTAAGGTTAATTTGTTGAGTTCCATATTGATTCTTCTCCGGCAAATGGTATCTATGTTCTCATTTAATTAAAAACAGAAAAATTACGAGATTAATTGCCTGTATAGACTGAGAATTGCATGAATAACTCCACGTTCGTATTTACTTAAAATTATTGAGTTAGTAGCGCATTAATAACTTTGCAATAAATTAATCTTGATAATAATTCAACCTCTTGATAGTGAAAAAAGTTACTGGAATGACGGTATTGAATTATTATGTTACTATCAAGAAATTCTTCTTTTTATAATTAAACAAAAATATTCGTCTTTTTATGCAATTGTACAAATCTGGATTAATTATATGATTTTACTAAAATGTGAAGCAATAATTGTTACTGAATAGACAAATATAATTATTATTGAAGGCAGAATTCAATTCTAGCCAAAATCATGTTTTAAGATTTCAGTCCAATATTCGGACGAACTTTCTGAATCAATAGAAACTGTCTTCATTTTTTATTTAAAAAAAAGTTTTGCTCTAGGTTCGTAAATCATGAAGGAAATAAAAACGAGAATTACTTTAATAATTATTTTTATTTTATGCTACCATACTTGATGCTCGATTAGAAATAGTAATAATAATAAAGCATAATCAATTTGTTTTTGAATTTATCTGCTAATGTTGTTGAAGTGAATAAAGGGGCCAAGGAACAAATTTGGAGAACAGTCCCATAAAAAGTGAGAGGTTAAATATAGATCCTAGTAACAAAGTGGAGCATACAGAAACAATTTATTTCCAATCGAATTAAGAAAATTTCTTGCACATTAGACTTTTAGTGCCGGTTTAAAAATTACAATGACAACATTTAATTTTATTTTTAATTTCTAAACGAATATAATCCTCTTAAAACTTTCTTACTTCCTTTTTTTTGCCAAATTTGATAATGAAACTTTCACCTCATATTTCATTAGTATATTTGTTTTCAAATTGGATTTACTTAATAACTCGCACCAAATGTGTGTTACTATCAAGGTTCGTGGCGTTTCCGTTATATAACACGTTGCGATTGGAATCCAATGAGATTTCGCAACTTTCCCAAATGAAGGTGCATTAAATGCAGACGGACTATCAAATGCAACTTTCTTTTTTATATAAATATCTGATTATATTAATGCGTTTTGATAATGCAATGTTCGTGCACTTGGAATATAAAAAATATATTTAAATATTTAGATAAAATAGTACGAGCGCGTGTTCTTAGCCTACCATAAAGAGCAGAGGGGGAGTTGTAGCTTAAGTCACTTTCACCGATAACATAGCAGCACCAAAGAGTGAACTAAAGACACTGTTTATTTTCACCTGGCCACAGGAATTTGTGCAGTAAATATGAAGTTAAGAGGGCTATGCGGTTCTCTTCTGTTTGTTATAGTGTTCCTTATATTAACTGAAAAAGTGCCATCAACAGCAGCGCAACAACAAGCATTCGAACTTCCTGTAGAATTGGTTGGTTTTCCTGTGATTATAATTGCTGTGCGTTTATCAAATTTCGTTAAAAAATTAGCGTACTCTTTAAATCCACGTAAGTCAATTCAGACCCTAAAACTGAAAGCAACAGATGTCCTCATTAAAAATTTGCATAACGTAAAGTGATTTGAAATATAATTGGCCTGACATTTATAACTAGTTTTTTAATTAACACCTTTTAAATCCTTTGTTTCCAAATTATCATATATTTATTCTTATCATTTTTATTATTATTTAATGCTAAGTACATTATTCATGCCCATATTGTTCATTTCAATAATCGCACCATTAACATATAAATGGTGTCCTTGTACCCAGATATGAACTAATTGTTTTAGAACTGCATTCTCTTAATTCAAATCGTAATTATGTATGCAAATTGTTTTCGGTGGCGGCTTTCCTAATGTTTTGACGATGATTATTACAAAACATACAAAAATGTGAAACTTTCGATTTTTATGGTGTACGTACTGGTTTTTTCGTATTGTTTTGTTATGTAATTGCAGGAACTTATGCGTCACGGTCTCGAAGAGCGTTGAAATCCGAGGATATGATTGACATGGTGGAAGCTGAAAAGAGATTAGTGGCGGAATTAGGAGAAAATGTATGCATTTATACGCGCGTTTGTTTGCATCATGCCGAGAAAGCGAGCAAATCACTAGGTAGAACCAGATATAACCTTGATTGGGATGACGTATTCAGGTAAATTATATTAGATTTGGTGCAATGCGGATTCATCATCGAATTATTTATTTATTTGGACACACGTGCGTTAATATGACAAATAAGTGAGAGCAATTGAGATGAAATTATGATAGGTAAATTCCTCCATAATTGGAATCATCACAAATGCAACAAATATAGTCTTTTAATCTTTTTTAGCTCTAAAACAATCTCAAGATTTTTTGTCGATTTTATAAAAATGAATACAAAGTAAATTCCACTAATTAATATGTATTTATACTTACTGAAATTATATTAAATCAATTTCCAACTTCCATAAATATTAAATAGATTAAGTTAAAAGAATTATGTAGATCTACATGGCTTTCAATTTTAACTCTTGGTTTATGTTACATACATACATAAACAAACCGTTCTTTAAGCATTATCTCATACTTAGTAATATACACACGCACTCTCCTGTAATAAGTAAACCACTTCACGTTGTATATACGTCACTTAACAGGTAAAAATATTATGACTTGCAATTGAAGAAATTCACTCAAATCTGAACAAAATTATTAAATGCAAATATAATTCGATGATGAATGCATGTATGCATCCAACAAATAAAATAAACTCACTTTAATTGGAGCAATAAAATTCCGAATAGCGTGTTACGTTTGCAATAGAAACAAAATTGTAAATTCTTTCTTTTAAAGATAAGAAATAATAACCCTCGGCTATCACCAGAGTATACAATTTAAGCGTCGCAATCTCATAAAACTAACCAACGAATAACATTAAATTAGATAAGTTTATGCGAGCGAAAAATTCAATCGGTGAAGATTAAGAGATTCCATTTTAATTTCGCGAGGGTAGGATTGCATATAGATATATTAAATATTGTTGACAAAAGGCAGTAAATCGAAAATTGAATTGAAGCCATAAGAATGGAATCATAAAAAAATACATATCTTGGCAATTTCGCGATGGGTTCGTATATCATTTGAATATATATATATTTGTATGCGCGCTTGAGCACCCCTTGTCAATCCGATTAATCAATATTGTGATGTACATGCTTTTTATTGTTTTTTACAGCCACTACAAAACTTCCACGGAAAAGAATAAGGAATTTTATTTGCTGAGCGTATTTTTAGGGGATATAGTAGCTTCACCCAGATTTTGTAACCAATTAGCGAAAAGAGGGCGCCAATGCAAGGATTAGTGAATTTATCTAAGAACCAGGTAGAATTGAGGCATTTGTGCTAGATTTGCTCAATACATAGTTTAATTTATTTGTATGTTACATTTTTTTTTGTATGAACTGTATTTTTATTAATAAACGTGTGTTAAAAAGTGAAATCTATTAGATAAATATTTGCGCGTACCTATATGGACGATTCGTGGGATGAAATCAAAACACCTACGATACTTTCTTTTGCACAAGAGAAATTGTAATAAGTGGCGCAATGGATTCAACCCGGTCCTTATTCTTTGGGGAACCATCAGCTAAGACGTTATCGACAACTATTATAGAGTGAGATGTGTGAATCGAAGTGGGTTCTTAAGGTGTTTGTGATAGGACTTATTGTGAGAAGTTGCCATCTTATCAGAACTGGAAGCTCTAATGGAACTGCCGAGATACTCTGGTATGACCCCTCCTCTTTATTTTATAGACACTGTTTAGATTTTTGATTAAATTATCTGACACTAGATATTCACATATAGACTAGGCTCAGGTACATTTTCATTTATCACAACATAAATACTCGATATCATAAACAAACTAACAATAAATTGATCCTAAATATTAATACATTAATTAAATTTTGTTATGTTGGAATAAATAATGACTGATATAAAAATGAAAGTGAATTTGTGATGTCTACAAAGAAAAAGGAAATGATAACTTCAACAGGATAATAAACTTTATAATAAAATAAGAGTGAAATTCCACGTTTAAGAAAAAATTAAAAATTCTGAGTAATCATTCATGCACTTGTTCTTTATGATCTACGATGACTAATTTTATTTATAGCCCAATTTGCTACTTCTTTTGATGTCATTCGATTGGATTACAAAATTACGTTCCGTACCTATATGAGTGATGTACGTAAATCAGCACCTGTGAACATTAAGAATTAAAAAATGAAATATGAAGAAATTGCACATATTTCTAAATATGTACTGTCATACTGATTTTCTTCTAAGCAATTTATCTCGAAAGCAACTTTCATTATTATGCTTAACTATTTCCACTCATTAAACATGCCCAAATAATTTCATTGTTCTTTTTTATTATTTTATTTTAAATGCTTTCAATGAAAATCTAAATTATTTTTATAAACTTCTCTAAAAATTAAATTAGCTTCTTATTCTTTCTCAAGACAAAATTTCGGATTTTTATGATTTTAAACTATAAAGAACACAATTATATTTTAAATTTTATTAAGCGTTCAATAGACAGGAGAAAAAATTAATCCTAAAATCAACCTTTTCAGATGTAACATACATTTTTGTAATCGTAATGTTGACTTTTTTACAAAATCGTTCATCTAAAGAATCTTAATAATCCGCAAACACAAATGTACGAGTTATTGTTTTATTTATAGGAAATTATCCCATCAAGCTTTATTAGGGGCAGAAACTGAGATAACTGGAAGACAAGGGGGATATGGTTTAATACAATCGCAGTATCCTGCAGGTCCTAACTATCAACAGGAGTATCTTCCAAATAATTTTCAAGGATATTTCCAAAGACCACAAAATTTTCATCGTCCTTATGATAGTCCCAATGTTAATTATCCGATTGGCAATTATATTCAAGGAAGTAATTATCCTCCGGGATTAAATTATCCTTTGGGTGGAAATTATTACCCTCAAAGGCCTTCATACCTAAATGGACCGTATGCACCAAATTTTACGCCGCAACAGTCAATAATGCATGCACTAACATCCATCGCACAAAATGACGAATTGCATTGCGTACCAAAATTATTGTGCGAATTAACATCAGGTTCGAGGAATTCAGTAGGAAAACAATCATCATTTTTACCGTTTAATATAAACATGGAATCGCTGCTTGGGTGAGTCACACATTCACTTTCTATAAACAATGCACGTAATTATTTTGGGTGATGAAATACTTTCTCGATAATTAAGATTTTAGGTTGTTTCTATTTTCAGGTTGCTTTCCGCATTTAATGGAGCTCAAGAGTCGCCACTATTATTATTTGGAAGAGCAGCGTTGTTGGGATACACATCTAGTGGCAATTCAGCCCCTTGTACATATTCTTATCCGAGATGTCCAAGCGACCCCAATAAATTGGTTAATTATTTGAACAATTATAATGGGGGATTTTTCAGGTACTTCAATGGCCTACCGAGACCTCCGACGTACTACAAAGCCGAACAAAGGATTTTAACGAAGCCATATCAATTAGCCTCTGCAAATCCTTACGACAGGCGGTTGAAAATAAAGTTTCCTGTTGAACAGGGCTATACATCGAATGAAATAAAAGACGACACTTTTTATAAGCATAAATCTGAAAAGAAGTTAACGTTTCCGGAGGACACATACATAGGTCAATATCATTTTCGTGGACCAAAGACATTAAGTTTCCCGGTTGTAAATAATGGATTGGACTTTCAAAGACCTCTACCCAACCATATAGCATCCCCAGTGATTTTCCCAACCCGCACAGGAACCGGTGAATTAATTCTAGATTCTGACGCATTCGAACACGATTACGGCAATCATTATTTTTATTAGGATTTTTTACCATATTTGTAAATTATATAATTAAAAGTGCACGTGCGTCTCGTGGGAAAAAAAGTGCGCTTCCGCCCCTTTCTAACCTTGCAGCAGTAAATTCGCATTCGATTTCAGAAAGAAATATCATTTCGTCTGTTCTTAACACAAAGAAGAGACTCCGCGAGAAGATGGCTTTCACTTATCAAAGGATTCCCAATAATTAAAACCGGGGAAGTCATAATTCATTGTCACGTATCGTCGTAAATGAACGTAATAATAAGTAACGAATAACAAAAGGCCCTTTGAGAGGCGCCAACTTCAAAGTGCATTGCAACACGTCACATTGGACCCTCTTTCCCGTTTTTATCCTGTTCTATCCCTTAATACCCCATACAAATCCAGCTTGCATATAACCAAATCAAGGTTTACCGCTTTTTCTCTTACATTGTTCTTTTCGCCGATTTAAGCGCGTATATAACACGCCCGGAAACTAAATTTTCATACTACCGTAAAATAAGCGAATCGCTTTTTTGTCAAAGGGGGCACATTCTATTCGAATATTCAATTATTTATTGTTATAAATTTAAGTTATGTACAGATGTCTGAACAGAAAAGTTATGTCCCTTGTTGTGAAAGCGTGCTCCGTGCGTTAATCTGCTCCAGAGGATACAAAATGCTCAAAATTTCATAGCAAAAACATAAACAGCAAAGCAACTAGGGATCCTAAAACTTTTCATGTTAGAGATTTATTAATCAAAACAACAATGTAAATAAAATTTAAAATGTTTTTTTTACAATTTATAATAATTCCTTTCCTTTATTTATCCTGAGAAATAATAAATTAATTAAAATATTGTAATTTCATCATTAAAATATTAAATATTTTGAAGTATCATCATAACATTTTCCTCAATCCTCGCATATGGTCAAGTGGAGGCCAATGCAGATTTATTTTACAATTGCAGATTTTGACAAAAATTAGGAGAGTAGGATATAACGGCTGCAAAAAATGAAAAGAACTGAGTATATATTATTATAATAGAGTCAAAACACATCATTAAGTACCAAAACAAAAATAATTATCCCAATATGCTATTTATTAATGAATTTCATTGTTTTTATCAATTCGAAATTTCTGGAATATCTTAAAATTGATTTTTATCTTTAAAAGAAGGTCACAATATTTTACGCGCAAAATTCTAAAAACCCAATTTGCACTCTTGATTATAATTAGTAGGATAACACAGTTTTTCAAATGAATTAATCAAAAAATAAATCGTAATAAATTTGTGCGTAGATTTTCATTCAAAATTACCTCAATTGATTTAAAGATAATTTTATAGTAAACAGATAAAAAAATATAAACAAAGATGATTCAATTTGTGTTTTCTTTTAATTATTTTGTAGCCTTATAAATCTTATCATTATACTTGTATATGATTAAAATGAGTTTATCCCAATTAACTGAAAATTGCAGCCTCCATTACAGCTTGATGTTGTAATTGCACTCATTATTTCTGTTTAATTACAGTACAATCCTATGTAACGTTTATTATTCTAGATATCCATTTTTATTGTTAAGTGGCACATAAAAGCCTTTGCATGGAAATTGAAATTACAATTCCAGCTAGCGTAAGGAAACTACGAAACAGAATATTTTATAATCAAATAAGAAAAAAATATATATATAGTTGCAATGTAAGACTCTACATCTAATATGTGTGAATACATTAAAATCAGTTTAGAATATAAAAGAAATATATCAAATAACATCCTTGGGGTTGTCAGAATTTTTTTAAATGTTTCCTCAATCATTTCATATTATTTTTTTTTGAGTTGAAATTTAATAAAATTCGACTTATAACTTATTTGGTAGAGTTATAAATATAAAATTATATTTTGAAATAAGCTGATTTTTTTAATAGTATAATAGATGGTGTTAGAGTCTACAATCCAACGAAAGAATGATGATTTTGTAGGTATAACGAATAAAAAATAATTATCTACTATACAATCATTAAAAATATATTTTCTTATACAAGCATTGTATCTTTTTATGGTTTCCTTCTTAATAAGAAAGAAAAGAAGATTGTTATAATTTATGGTAATTCTTTGTTTACTCATATAATGCAAAAAATAAATGTTTCGTGCAGTGCAAAATGTATTAATTACTGAAACATCCTTTCAAAGATCAATCTAAAAAAACGTACAATTGAAAGTAACAATTAAATAAAGCTACAATTTTATAATTCTTTTCTTTTTCATCTTTTAATTTAAATTTATTTTATATATTTTCAACATTTCTGACATTTAGTTTTATAATACAAATTTTATATCTTTAACAAAAATTATGCAATTTCAAATGACATGGAGATCCAGGTTATATTACTTGAAAAATCCATCTGTTATTTTATGGCATGAGTATTCAAAGGTGATTAGACCTCAAAGATATTGTTATGTAGTTTAATTAAATCATTAAAGTATAAATAATTACATATTTATTTTCTCCCCTATTTTACTTATTTTTTCTTATGCAGACAGTTACATCGAGTTCTGAAAATAATCCCATGAATTGAAGTAATTATTTTTTTTCTAAATAAGAACCAGGTATAATCCTATCAAGAAAATGTAAAATGTATGCAAATTCGCTATTCATAAGGTCTTGTCAAATACTAGACAATGGTGGCTGTATCGAATTAATTTCGTCACAGGATTTAAGAATTGAGGAGGAGAACACGATAGAAATCTGCTAACCCCGGCGCATATAATCTAAATGGAATTGAAACCAGTGTCAATCCCTGTAACATTATCTCACTTTTGGGCGCACGTTTTCACCCCCCATCCCTTTTAAAAAAGTATTTGATTTTGTCCTCTGACAGATTAGTTTAGGGATTAATGTCAACATCATGATTCAAATTACATTTTAGGTTAACCATCTACATATTATTTGTATTAGGGTAAATTTCCCTATTAACGCTTTTTTTAAATGCAGACATTTTATTAAAGCGAAAACAGTAGCGCCAAATGCAAATGCTCGAGCTCAAGGGTAATTATTCAAATTACTCTTAATTTAGCTGCATTGTGTTTTTACACTAATATCTGGAAAGCTACTATAGAATTACTGCAATTATCTCCGACCGCAATCAAACCGTAAAATACTGACCCAAGTTAACAATATTATATTTCTTTTTCCCGGTGGTTGCTTTTTTTCAACTTTATCAGCGACGAGTATAAAGACTACCGACTACAATTTTGTTATCTAATTTATGCTTCGTAAATTGTATGCAATTTACCAGTTAATGAAAGGTGTATTTAGCTTATTACAACCCGAACCAACTGAGCATAATAAATACAAATTTAATTTAACACCGTGTTATTTTTTATGTTTATTTTTGTTGTAATACATTTATCGGATAATTGTATGACAAAGTTCTGCAATGAATATTTTTGCGAAATCATTTTGTTACTTCATACATTAATTATCTATCTACGACTTATTTCAATACTTCGTTTTATTCATTTATACGAGCCCTGTTACAAAATGTGCATAAATGGAACCTTGCAGGATTGAATCATCGGTAATTAAAAAAAAATCGAAAATGAAAAGACATGAGAGCTTTAAGGTGTAATTGCATTCAATACGTATAGGTCAAGTTGATGCTTTGATAAACTTTTCAAAAGCCAGGATGTGTCTTTGCGGTGAGTTACTGTAACGGAAGTTGTGATAACATAATTAGTCTTCAATTATATTTGCTAATATTGCTATCTATTTGCGTCATTATTTCCGTTACTTGTCTTACAAACGATATCATAACGCATTAATATTGTTTAGAAAAAATTAAAACGCAACTTGTGCATCAAATCAAAATAAGTTTGACTAATTATTATTTTTTTTTATCATTCCGATATATTAATCCCAATTATTAAATAATCTTTATAATTGCGTAGTTTAATTTCTGGAAACTTGAACCTTATCATATTAATAACGCAGTACAATGTAATAAGTAAAGACGTCATTTTAATCTTCAAAAGAGATTTAAGAAGACTTGACTAAACAAAAGACACAGCGTTCTCGTTGATATGGAATAGTTGACGTAATATCTTTTAAATTGTTCAGATGACGCATTTATGCAATTTAATATCTGAATTTTAAAAAGTAAATAAAATTCTAGGGATTGTGGAAAATAAAGATGCGTTTCAAGAGGCAGGCCAAGATAAAAAAATAAATGTAATGGATGAAATTTTAGAGCAGAAAGAAAAAAGTAGGAGGGCAGATCAGATACAATTTATCAATATAGACAAGGTGGGACTAAAAGTAGATGATTAGATATTTTGAAGAGCATAAACAGAAAAGGTGAATACCTTAAGATATATGGATACATTTCCTCCTTCGTATTTAATTCAACATTATCTTCATAAAAGCAGTTGTTAGAAATCAACATAAAAAATAATTAAAAGATACATTGTTTCAAAATTTGTATAAATGAAAGTAAAGTGTGAAAAATAAACATTTGTTGAAGAATATCTTGACATGAAGCTTCTTAAATTTTATATACCCGTGAGAAAATTTATTTTTGAAAATATGATTATGAAACCCTCTAATGATAGGGTTTAGACTATCGATTCGATATCGTTGCTAAATGGATATTTCGCCTCATTATTCCCATAACTATGAAATGCGTTGGCCACAATGCAATAGGAAAAGTAATACATGTCAAAGTGTCACACCCCGTCAGAAAACCCTCGAATTGACAGTTCATTCCATTCATAATTACCATTAATTTCACGCCTTACGCAATGCAATTGTTCGACATGTGGTGGCACTGACATCCACGTTGTTTATCCCTAACTTGAACGACAAACTTTGAATTTTCAGTTAATTTCTAATGATTTTATTCAAATAGCTAAAGTATCAATATCGCCGCTTAAAAATCTCCCCGCTTTTAATCTACGTATCTAACCCCTTTCCATATTATTTTAAGGGTAACAAAATGGTAATTCCGGCATCTCTTTATACCAAGCGAGTATTAGCTTTAGCGTAGGGTATTTAATAATAGTGATTATGCGAGCGGCGTGGTCACGTGGCCGACTTCATTTAACTGTAAGGGATGATGATTTCAGGGTGTTTGTTACTTGACACCGAAGTGTGTTCGTCGATGTTTTTATTCCATTCGTATAGCCACCACAAAAGAAAGCCCCGCGTACGCCCAGTATTTATTATAGTGATCGGATTGTGCACGATAAAAATCGTTAGAGGGGTGTCAATTGATTACTTCTTTACTAATCCCCCAAAATAATTACACCAAGACAAGTCCTTCTCAAATTATTGGTACAATAACGAAGAGCCGATGTGGTGAAGTTCACAATAGAATGCATTTCGACACCCAAATTATACTTCTTCATATACATTATTTATCTGAAATGCTTTTGTTCTTACTTATTAGATCAATTTTCTTCTTGGATAAGTTGTGTTAAGACAAATCTTGAAATAATTTAATTGTTTTTTATTTAAATGGAATTATGTTGTTGTTTATCTATCCATTCTGGCCTAAATATTTGGCATTCAAACTCTAAAGAAAGACCCTTCACCTATTTGATCGGAATGAGTCTAGTTTGAAGATAACTTCATATATTGTATACACATGTATGTACTTGATGTACCTATTTATTGATTGACTGTAGATAACATTTATGGATGAATTATATGGATAAACCTTGATAAAATTATTAAAAAAAGGAAAGTTGTAGAAATACGCTTGTTAATAAATTAATTGTTATGGTTGGATGAAATGTAGCAAAGAGATAAGAGGGTGGTGTTACTGACATCAAGTTGACGAGGAGGTGGTGGAGGGTTGAAAAAAGCATTCACTTATTTTACAATTGAGTACCCAACACCCTCAGAAAACACCCCGCTTGGTATCATGTCACATTGTCACGCCCTAAATTCAGATAACGCGCTTCGCTTTTTTTGTGGAGATTTATATTTAGATTAATGCACCTCGCTACAAAATCCATTTTAATAACATTTTTTAAAGTATTTCCCCTAACAATTAATAAAAAAAAGAAAATGACAAAGAACGTAATTTCATATGATGTTATGGGGAGTTTTCAGATAAGAAGATATTGCCTCCCAGATTTTGTTTTGAATGTGGGAAGCGCAAAAAAATATTAGAATCAAATGATTACTAGTGCGAATAAGGGAGGGGGTGTAAGCTTTATACAAGTCACGTGTCGACGGCAGATTTTTGTGATTACTATGGGGCATGTTATATTATGAAACAATCATGCTCTGTTTGCTTTCGTGTATTACATTTTTTGTCTGTTTGTTAGAGGGTGGAGATAAAAAAAAATAATTGAGTGCGAGGACGCTCTCATGGAATTTAATGAATTGTTTGTATTCCTTAAGTAATATTTTGTATTGTCTGTAACTAATGGTTAACCCTAAACTATTTACATATCCATCAAATCCAGAGGCTTCAAAGGGTTATCATGGACGCAGGAAGAATAATGGAATGATTGAAATGGGCATTTTGTATCAGTCAAGCGCACACTATTTGTTAATTGCCGACAATTAATTACACGTATTGTGTGATGACACGACGCCATCCCCATTGTTCTCAATTATTTCTATGCATATGTAAATATTCCATGTGAACACTTATTACATATACAGATATTCACTTCATTAATTGTGATTTGGATGGGGGCTTCTGCAATCCTCGCAAAGAAATACTAAATTGATCAACATGCTGGTCGGTACATAATTAATTAGCAAATTGCTTCTCTCCCCTACATTCTAATTACGCTTTTTCATAAAATGCCCGTTGGAGCGTACTTAAAAATAATCCCATGGTATAGAGTAATTATCTCTTTGCATAAAAAGAACATATGAAAAAATTATATAGTAGATAAGTAAAGCAGAAATCCAAACGGAATTAAAAAATTATTCTAACGATATTTTCAGTTTAAACAAAATTTCCTTCAAATCCTTCAAAATTTGTTTTACTTTTAAGAGTTCTGACTAATAAAAATTAAAGTAATTTTATGTTTTAATGTCACATCACTCACACTCACAAGATAATTACTTAGTCAGAAAGCAGAAGAAAAATAAGCCAGAGAAAAGGAAGTTCCTTCAAGTAGCGACGTTTATCAGATCTGTATTGTTGGATAATTGAAACAGCAAGTTAGCACATAGCAAGATGATGAATTGGTCATATCATCCTGACATGTTTATTGATTTGGGTGTGAGTTGGCATCACTCACCATCGACTCACAATGAACCTCCCCAGGTTCTGTAAAATCAATTTAAGCAATAGATACGCGTTATAAATGAGTATAATTAGGAATAACCCCCTACTGATCGTTCATTATCATTGCTTTTTACATATTGTCGCCCTTTTGTATAGAAATATAAAAGTAGGAAGGTGTAATTTAGAAAACTAAATAAGCCAACAATTACCCATAAAAAAGTAAAATAAGCCGTCATTATTTCATAAAGTATATCACCCTGTTTGCTTTTTTATGACAATGGAAATTTAAAGCATACCCACTCGCTTTTAATAATTGAAAGGATTTATTGCAGGCACTAATAATAATAGTAGGTAATTTTTTGACTGATTCTATTTACATGGCTAGGTGTTATAAATCATGTACTTCCTGTCCAAATTGTCATCATTTTATGTAGTGGCGCGATGTCCAATACAGATAACGGTAGTATCTACAATCATCATCGTTTTGTTATATTTTGGTGATACGCTTCATACAGAACTCTACATAGTTTGAATAAACAAATCAATGACCCCTTCACTCTATTTTAATCTTTTATCATTTTTTTATGAAAATATAAGATAATTTTTAGTATGAATAAAATTCGGCAAAAAAATGTAATATGTAGTATGTATTGGAAATTTCATTCTTTTCTCTTTTGCTTTTTTTTATTTAATTTGTTTTTGTTTTAAATGTGAACATCTAGAATATGATTGGATAATTTAGAGAAGAACTCAAGTTTAATGTGTTATTGACTCTATAAAATTAGTGAGCCTATAATTTTGAAGGACAGTATAAAGACTACTGAGATACTCGTAAACTGCAGTAACGGCTTTTTATTCCTGTGTTGAACCTTTTAAAACGAATAGAGCGCAAATAAGCATTGTGAATCACGTAATCATACGGGCGCAAAAGAAGTTTTCTGGTCATATATGGTTTTCAAGGTAACCGCCATTCTTGCCGTATATTTCAAAACAATCGAGATATAACTGTATCATTGCTGTAATAAATGCAGCAGGTGTCCTGTACTTTTATTTTAAACATTTTTTGCGCAGTAAACTGAATTGAGTCAGAGAAAAGGTCAAAAAAAGCGAGCCTGGATTTTCGCAATGTAAATACATATCGAAGTTTGTCTGTCCCTCTTGTCCCGTAAACGAGTTGTTGTAAAAAGTATCAGATTTCGTCCTGAGAATTTATAGATAATACATTTTATCGTTGGGCGTCAAGCTGTCTGCCTTTCAAGGACACATCTGTGATGCACCAACAAAACACGCGCTCTCTCGCATGATTGATTTAACAATCTCACTGGAAAATTTAAAATAATCTACTTCCTTTTGGAATAAAAGGAATTGCCCCATAAAAATTAATTATGTAATTTTTGATTTAGTTTTTAATAGCGTAAGGTGTAAAAATGCATACTTATAATTTATAGGAAATGGAAGTTGCGGCTTGATTAAATTTACTGAAGTAGGTACTTCGTGAAATTGCAATTTTGTAAAAGTCTAATATAATATGATTCTCGGAAAGGAAGCGTATATTGGTTGAAATGAAAAATTGACTCGAACTAGCGTGCCGGTTAAATTGCAAGTTTATCTTATCAGTGAGTTATTGTTAATAGGAATCTGAACCGGAAACAAATGAATTTGTTGCGATGCGAAGTCAAAAAATTTGATTTAGTTGTGCGCTATTGGAAAATCGCACCTGGCCGGAAGGGTTTCCAACTTCCTGTAAACCTCTAATGATGTTAGGGGGATGTAGGTGAAGAGCTGTCCACAATCAACGTGTTTACATTTATTTTAAAATCAATACCAGCGTAAAATTGTGTGAATTAAAAAAAAGGACGTTGCCGTGGTTTTTATAAGTTCATTGCTACTGGACTATTATAATGAAGATCTGAAATATTACAGGTTAATTTTTTATGCGTTTTTAAAGCTTAGAAAGTTAAATTAATTTTAAAATCAAGCTTTGAACTTTCAAAATGAAACATTTTGTAATAAAAACTATTTTCAGGGATACCGTTGTATGCTGATTTAAAACTAAATCAGTTTTTGATCTTTCTTTTTTAAAAAACCCATGAACACTATTCTTCTTCCGACATTTGAACTAGGAAAAGCGGACAATTCTCATTGCCTTTACAACATAACATCCACTATTTTCAACATATAACTTTTTTTAAATTTTGCTATATTTTGGGCATATTTGCAAAAAAAGAACACAAAACTTTAAAGAAAAATGATACGTTACGAATTTTACGTTGGTACCTTTATGGAACCACAGGTTTAGTACGGCGCTGGCTCAGAACCACTTTTTTTTCTTTAAAACAGAAGAATGGATACCCAAGAAATCTGAAAAAGAAATTGCAACCTCCCGAAATAAACAACTTTTTTTGAAGTCTCTATAAAGTCAATGACCCTGTTTACCTTACTTTTATTCACAAAATTTATTTGCTTTACAAATATGAGTTCACAGCCGTGTATGACTTAGAGGTTAATTTTTGCTTTTCCTGCGATTTTCAACGGACAAATCGATCTTTTTAGACTACAAAGTAATTCTGTCGCATCTGATGAGTAATTGGGACGTGATGAATAAAAAGAATATAGAATTCGGCATGTTTACATTTATTTGAAAAATCAATAACTATATAAAAGTGAAAAAGTTTACAATGAAAGACTGTTGGTAGTACAGATCGTGAGTATGGCATTACAATGAACTCAACTGCACCTTTTATGCAAATTCGGATCCCACACATCACAAAAATATAATATATAGATATATGTTTATATATAAACATGTATAAAAACTTATGACATTACATCTGAAATAAAATATAATATATAAGCAACCCTAACTGAATTGGTTTTATATTGGTCTGCCGATGGCATAGTTTTATCACGGATGGGCTCCGGTGAAATTCCGTGCTCTGAGCAAGTTGCAGGTTAAATAAATTTGCGCTGCGTGGGTTACAATAAAGAGAGCAGCGCAAATCATCGAAGCTGCAAAATGCCACCGGGCCCTTGGTCCAGGCTCAGGTAATGTACAAGGCGAACGAAATTTTCTTAAATACGTATAAAAAATAATACAAACATATATATATGGCATATTCAGTTCATAAAATCAATAAAACAAATAACACACTAAGAATTTATAAAAAGAAAATAATAAAAATAAAATTAGAGACCTCTAGTCAACGCTAAAACAAAACGACTATACTGACTAGGGAACAAAATAATTATAAACGAAAACATTCTGTAGAAATGTATTTGGAGATCAGTTAACAGGATTATACGTCGGCAAATCACAGAGACGCTTTGAAGAGCGATCTACAGACGCAGCTCTCTTATCTACTTAATGCTAAAAACTAAACTAATTACAATTGCTTTAAATTTCTTTAAAAATATCAGCATTCTATATTTATCATTTTTTATATACTGTATGTATTCCTATATATAATTAAATATGTATGTATAAAAAGTAAAGGTAAGCTATTAACACGCATATAGTTGTGACCAACGGTTTAAACCAATGTGGTAATTTGGCAGGTCAACGTTGGCTGCGGTTCGTGTGGGGATTCGCGGTTTTCCGAGAATATGAACACAATTAATTTAGGGGGTGCTCGCGGCAATTGCAAAACAGAGCTGATTGCGAACCAACAACGCGCATCGCGAGATCATTCTTTAAAGAAATTTTGAAATTTTTTATAGATCACGAGATCATGCGCGTTGTTTTTTGAACCGCCGCCACGTCCAACATGCGACCTGAACACAACTGACGGCGATCATATTTACAGTTCAGGTGCGGGCTGATCGGCACTTTGGATCGGCACGCGTCCAGCTTTCGCCGCACCGCGCTATTCTAACTACGGAGATCATTTGAAAACTTTTAAGGACAGTTTAGTGGTCGCGAGCACAACAACGCACCGAACAGCCCGTCCACATTGGCGAAAAAGTACTTTCGAGCTGAACAGTTCGTTCATGTGCTCCGCACCTCAAACTGCTCCGAAACACTATAAACATAATAAGTCAGACTCATGGTAGCGAAAGCAAACAAAGGGACGACGTCCCGCCCACCTGCTTGGCACGATTCAATCTTTGGCTATACTGAATCCAACTTGAGAACAAAATTATACAGACGAAACAGAGGTTTATTTACATAATTACAAGTAAACCTAGCAAAATTTCAAAAAATCGAAATTAATAAATTCTAATCATAATATTCCTGAGAGAATGGAGGGCGCGCGAGCTGGTGGCTCGACAGCATCTTTAAACCGCCGTTTAAGAAATGAGATCAATGTTTGATTAGCTCTGCTCTCTTTGGAACTGACAATTCTTAATTATTAAAAAAAAAAACAACTCTAAATTGGTGCACATATCGAGCACAAATGACCTACGCGTACACTACAGTACATAATCCTAAGAACACTCATAGATAATATACAGATTGTCAAAATAATAAACACACCGAAATAATAAAAGATAACGAAACAAAATATAGAATAACTTGGCATATACATCAAAAGTAAACAGGCGCATCAACATTTTGGTATCATGGAACGTCCTGCGCTTATTATTTTTTTAAAGCTGTGGTAGTTGCAAGTAACTCAAATTTACTGGGCCAAGTAATTAAGTTGTATATGCCTGCTTACTTTTGCCGTCTTACAGTATTACATATATGCGTGAATATAAACTATCATAGATAATCTTATAAAATCACTTCCGCAGAAATCACTGTAGCTTTGGGTGAATTGGATTGAAAATGGCAACGAGAGTTAAGTTACCGGGCACGAAACAAATGCCAGCCGACGACGCATATAACTGCTGTTAGTATTGAGCTTTGGATAGGTGTCGGCAGTAATTTTGATAAACTTCTTCGACTCTCACATCTGCAGTTCTCTTTTGATCGCGAAGGTTCTTCAGAATCCTTCCCCTGAAAAATAAAAAAGATAATTTTTAAAATAAAGAACAACAAATTTTAGAAATTTATTGTTTGCTCCAAAAACAAAAAGTAAATATGCCGTAAATTTTTTAGCCTAACGAAAACGAATATTAAATCAGCAAAGAGAATTTTGATTTGACTATAAAAATTACTAAGAATCAATCAACTAATATTTTTTATATTTCTAGCATTTTGCAGTTTGTTTTATTTTGAAAAAAAAAATCAATCTTCAAAAACCGCAACAGATAAATTACCTATTTCATGTTCTATCTGAATAATCGCACGAAAAACTTTTTTGTTCTCGAGTAAAAATCTACGTATAAACAAAATGATAAAGTAATGCCTTGTTAAATAAATTATATAATTAGATCATTTTGTTATAAGCAGATGAATTTTCAATATAAGCTTTCGAATAAAAACTATTTGTTGAATTGATATAATTGAAACTATTTTACTGTTTTTTTATTCATCTCGCAATATTATTCGATTAAAGTTATTATAGCTTACAATATTATTTTAAAACTTTAACGCGTTTGTTCTTTTAAATTGTATAAATTTGTTATGTAAAATAAAATTTTATGTTCCTTCGTTGATATTATCGAAATGAACGCTCGCGCGCGAGCGTCTCCTAACAAAGAACAGCCGTGAACATGCAACATAAACAATAGAATAAATATAATTACGTTATAATTATCTACAAAGCGGCAGTCCAAGGTCAGAATGCAGCAGGATACTATCGGTAGCAATGACAATATTGTAAGCGTCCTTAGAAAACCACGCGCATTAAGAAGAAAAGTAGATATGTGCGCGCATTGCACAATACTATATTATCTAGCCGAGAAAAAAAATTAAATAATGACTCTATAAGAAACTCGTTACAGCATAATATTATATGCAATACACACAGCTGCTTGCTCGGTTGACTACCTGCTAGGAGTTTCGTGCACAAACCGATCTGGGCTAAAATAATTTTTCCGGATCGGATTTGCAGGAAAATTGTTCAGGAGAGCATAGGTGGGTTGGCGATGGGTCTAGCACACCACGCGGCACGCACCCACCTTTAACGCAGCTGCCTTGGAGTCATCGGCAATCTGGCGTAGAATGACACCAACCTGTTTCCACTCATATTCTTCCAACGTACTGATCTTGCTATCCTCGCAGCAGGACAATTCGCAGCTTAAGGATTCTCTTCTTCCAAGATGTATTTGCGTGACGGGTAGAGTCAGGGGTAGAGTAGATAACCAGCCATTCACTCTAGAATTTGCAGTGTCTAAATCCACCCTCGCTGCATCTACCGAATCCACCGAATTATTGCTCTGCGTCCTCTCATTTGCCTCTTCATCCCTCGATCTTTCGCGAGGACTCCACTGGGCTAAAGGAACAAAATAAAAAAACAAATTAAAAAAAAGAACTTTTTTTCAAGTACATTCGTTATGGTCAAATGATTCAACCCCGCGGCGTTCTGCACTCACAGCTGTTTGATTAGAGCTACTACGTATCGATTGCATATGCACGTTGCAAATTACAAGGCCATTCGTAAAAGGTTTGTTGCACAATTACTGTTCTCGCCTCCAAATGCAATCACCAGAAAGCAGCGCGCTCGAGAAAAACAATCTCTTCATATCGACACATTTTAATTTACTCAAAATTATTTAAAAAGACAAAAAATATTTGAAAATCAAAAACAAATTTAGAATTTTTATATAAATTAATATTTTTATATAAATTAAAAGCACAAGAAGTTGGTAAACTAAAGAAAATGCTAAAAAAAGAATTTTCTGATACTTTTAAGAGGGAGAAAATTTGGGGTAATTTTCTAAATCAAACATTTTCAGGGAAAAACAATTTAATAAACAAACTTCAAATTTTCAATTTTTACAATACAAAATTGCTTATTTTTCTGTTTTTATAAAAACAATTTAATTATTAATTTTTATAAAAATAGTTTTTTACTCGCATCGGTAAGCAATTAAAGTCAAAGAAAATTGTGGCGTGATTATTGCTTAAATTAAAAATTTTAGGTACATATCTAAAATAATTCGTAACTATTTTTTAGAACAATATACATAGGTTTCTTAAAATTATTTTTTTTATAATAAATTTATTTAATAAGATTAGTTTGACATTAATTAATTAATTAATTTATTTCATTGCACTTTTTCTTGTACATTTTTTTTTAAATTAATTTATCTAAATTATAATAACACAACGCATGTTCATTGATTAATAAAATGTAACTGATTGAAAAATGCGAATTATTACAAAATAAAATTATTGCATCATAATTTATATGAAAGCGCAGAATAAGCAACGATGAGAAAGAAATTGGTTAAACAAGCGTTTTCGTGAAAGCAGAGTGGGAGAATTGTACTTATGCTATCTATAATTAAAAAAATGCGGCAACATATTTTTATAATTTATATTACAGTACGCGACAAATAATTTATTTTTATGTTTATCGAAAATTTCAAGCTTTCTAAAACCTAAATATTGTTTGATAAAAATGTAGTAATATTGAAAAATCAAATATATTTTGGTTTCGAGATAAAAAGAAAACCGAATTAAAGATATGATTGCATTTTTAATAATATTTATAAAAATCTGCTATTGCATAATTGTATCTAAAAAATCTAATGTACACTTACAATAAAAAAATTAAAAAAGGATTTTTTTTTTGTTTTTAATTTAGTTGTAAATATTTTAAAAATCATTATCATTTAATAGTTAAAATAATTTTTTTAATACTAAGAAAATTAAGTTTTTATATATTTCTGGTGATTGTACGTTTATTTTGATGATTTAACACGCGTGAAAATTTTTGTAAATAAGGAAGCGACGAAGCATGCGGTGACCAGGTTGCAGAATGCGGAACGAGCGCGAGCAGAACGGGCACGGTGCGATAAAAGAGATAAGCGCAAACACGTTCGCGAGCACATGGCACAATTACAGAGCGAGAACTAGGAAAAAGGGCGCGCAACACTTCACGGTCTCATGTACATTATCCATGGTGTGTTGACTGCCCCAATTAATAGTTGGGAGCGCGTGGTTAGGTTCGTTATATTTCAGGAAGAGAAGATAAAAAAAAAATTCTTTTTTTTTTAAATTTTGTCGCTTTTTTGTTCACGCGAACGACCCTGAACCCGTAAACACAGCCCTGTGCAACAGGTCCACGGAACTCTAGAGAACACTTCCACGATCCGCGCTCACTTATCGCACAGAAAACTGCACAAAGCACATGTAGATCTAGAACACGTGTTCACTAGACTTTTTGGTCTTAAGGGTTTATTCTTACCTCTAGGTACGCAAGGTGTATTCCGTTGAACACGAGATTCTTGAAGCATCCTAATGAGTTGATGAATCTCGAGGATTAATTGCTCCAATGCAACTTCTGCATGTTCTTCACTCGGAACATTAAATGGTATTGCCATTTTGGCCAAATAAAACTTGTAAACTGTTTTATAATAACACGAATAAACACACGCACTTGTGTTTATAGTATGCAACTAACTGACGCGACTTTGCAACACGCGAGAGCGACAGACGACCCGACCGATTCCAACAGCAGCCGATCTTAATTTGAACTGTGCTTGCAAGTTCTAACTTGTATTGAGGCTACCGGTCGCTATACCTCGTTGATGATCGGCAATGTACGGTTCAGTATGAAATAAAGCCTCAGTGTTCCACCAATCGCTACACTTTGAGGGCGGGGTAAACTGAAAACAGAGCAAAATATTGGTCATATACACTTATAAACACAACACACTAATACCTGTCTTATCTTGCCAAATTCAATACTTACACATTTTATTAATTTGGATTTAGCCTTACGATTAGGAATCCCCATCCCCACTACAAAGCGACGCGCGCTTCAAACTCGCATGTTCTTGTTTATATCACGAAACTAGGAACAACACCAACAACGCGGATTTTAAAATGCCTAGAAAAATAAAAAACTGGGGATGATTACGATTTAAGATCAACAACCTCAGCTTGATATATTATGAGGTGATTTAAATGACATGACGCGTTTCAAATAAATGATATCGAAAGCTAAAAATATACTCAATCTATTTTTAGCAGCAATGATAATCAAAAGCGATAAAAATAATAAATTCGAAGTGCGCGCGTATTGTTTTACTTTGTAAGATGTTGGGCACGTGTAAAATATCACCTTACAATAGACGTACATAAGAAACCCATTTTTGATTTCGAGAACCGGTTTCGTAAAAAAATACAGAGCCCAGATTCGACTGTGATACGACACTGCTCGCTGATACTACACAATATATTTATTTCATTAAACCACTACTGCATATTATACCATCATCAACTGTAGTTAATATTGCTTCCACTAGCTCTGTACCTGATTTAACCAACAATTCTCATCCAACAATAAGCAATGTAACCTAACAGCAATAATAAATCTTCACCAATCTAATAATGCAATTACCTTCCTTTTTATTATTATTATTATTTTTTTCTTTTTGACTTAAAAAAAAGCGCGGGATGATGTTAAAAAAGGCACATAGTATGAAAACGATGTGCACGAGAGGGACAAAGCTATAATATATAAAGACAGGTCAAAACCTGTCCATACCGTGATTGTTTTATCCAAGTTTGAGCGCGCAGGTGTTCATTGTTCACTTTGTACTATACCAGACTCACAGAAATTCAAACTGATCACAAAAACCAGAACATTTATTCCCCAAAGATCCTTTCACAAATTTACATCCCAAACTGACCATTGATCATGTCATGAATAAAGATCTTAGAAAAAAACTTTTGGATATTTTAAGATAAAAAAAAAAAAATAGGACCGTATAGTAACCATTATATTTATATTTCTTTATTTTTAGTTCTCTATTTTTGCGAGATTTTAAAAAGAATTATAAAAATTGTAAGCTGAAATAGCAAAACACTTTCATTGTTTTTTAGGTAGCTCATGAGGAAAATTGCGATTTTAAGAAAGATATTTTTTTAAAAGCTTCACAAATTATTAAAACCGGAAAGGTGTAACAATATTTTTAAATAAATTACATAAATTAAAGTAAATAAATGATAAATCTTTAAAAATATTGTACAAGACGTGCTTGCATGAAAAAAAACTTATTTTATCTTTTATAAAACGATAAAACTAATTTAATGATTATCATAAGGACATATACGCATGCCCCCCTGCAAATTATAATAAAAATTGGCATTGCGCAAGATACGTGTTTCTCTTCAAGTATAGGAACCTGCTCATTGACTTTAGAAGAACGTAAATAACCATTATCTCATCATTATAAATAACCCTCACTCGATTTGCATCGTTTCAACCGTTTTATCTTCCATTTTGCAATCATTCAAATCAAATGAACATAAATTATTACCTATGAATAGACCCCTTAACTTTTCACGCCATTTTCCTCATTATTATCATCAAGAGGTCAATCATATTTTACTTCTCATAAAATTTTTTATATTGAGATTAATTTAAAATGAACAGAATAATACTGGATAGAGAATATAAAGACTTTTTGTTCTTCCTTAAAAAGTGTTGTATTCTATCAATTTTCAGTTTTGATTTTAAAGTTCTGGAAAACTTTTTTCATATTTAAAACCAATTTTCAATCCACTATTTTCAACGTTCTAGAAGTTTCCATTAAATTTTTGTATTATTCAAAAGTTTTACTTCCATTTAATTTGCTATTTCTTATCTTGCAAAAACATTGATTCTGGCTTCGGAAGTTTGTAGGGAAAACATTCACAAGAATTTAACATAAAAAAGGAAATTAATAACAAATACTTATGTAGAAAATTAAAGCAATAAGCAAAAATTGTTGATAAGGATATATGTATATAAAAAACAGATAATAATCAGCAAAAATGAAAAATGTACACGATGCAAAACTTTTACATGTCTTGCTTTAGTATTCTCTTCATGCAAATTTTCTATTTCAACTAATTCCTGAATTTTCCTGCTTTACATTTATATAAAAAGTTTAATTTTATTGCTAGAATAAGAAATTTTTAGTTTCATATACTTATTTTAAAATTTCTAAATGTCATATATTTTATTCAGAACTTTATTGTTTTAAAATATTTTTACATTTTATTTTTTAAACTTAATTATTTCCGATTAGTTCCAATTCATATTTTGATAATTAATAAATTTCCGAAGTAATTAGAAGCGTTAATAACTTTCTTTCAAATGAAACAAAAAAAAATATTTCCATGGAAATAATTTTTAGGTAAAATTTTGCACATAGTAATCTCTTTGGAATGTTTCAAATTGTTGCAATTTGATTTAACATGATGAAAATTATAGATTCAAACATTGACCCTAATTTGTTTTTAAAACTATTGGAATTTCTGCGAAATGTTTTTGCCGAGAAAAAAAATGTGGGTGAGGAATTTTCGATGAATAATAAGGTTATTAACCTAAAGAAAGTAAATAACGAAATGTGGTGTAAGAAATTAGTTAAATGCTTGCTTTTATCAAATAAATTAAGAATCTTAAGAGGTCAAAAGAAATTTCGAACAAAGCGTATTGTGTTTCAATTACAGATGATAAATTTCGTTGGTGATATCCGAAATGTTGGAATGTTGCCATTTCCAAGTGTAATGTATCGTAGTCGTAAAACGCATAATCTCGAAAGCGCGTTACATCATATAAAGAAATGAAACGGGCTGGAAAAAGATGGGTGGATGGTGAGTGTTTATCTGGCCTGATTCACTGCGCTGACAAAGCTTCACCTGTGATTCATTTTAGAGCGGTTCTTCCACCTCTTCTAAATCAACTATATACACATTATACTCGTTTAGCATACTTATATTACTAATTTACTATATTGTTACGCACCAAAACAAATAGGTCTTTGACATTTCAGGGCCAATATCAATATGTGTCACTTAATTTTTGTTCTGGAGGCATTAATTAGTATACCTGAAGAGAAACTGGTCTTGTAGATAGGATCTTTTTCTGTATTGTGAAGAAAGTATTAATATGATTATATGTTAAATTGTAGAGATAATGATCGGAATAATCGTGACTAGGTCCCTCAGTGTAGAAAGGGGCTCGGGTTTGGGGCACAAGAAATCAGGTGAATAGCCCCTAAGGGCATGGTGTGGTACCACGCTAGCTCACTACTCATTACCACTACGCTCGAATACATCTATAATAGGGTTATGCAATCATTTTCTTGCTACTTTACATAAAGTGTACAATCTGGGTCACTACAGGCCCGCGAACGCGTGCGAGCACAATGCACTAAAAAATGATCATTCTTAATTAGGGTGCGTGAGGCTAGTCTTTCTATCCAAATTGAAATTTCAGACGTCTGGACTATAGACCATAGATAACTCGCATAATGTAACCGGTCGCTTGGCCTCGGGTAAACTTTTGCAGGTATATGTTTTTGAAAACAGTTTTGCAGCGTGCTGTTTTAACGTTTTCAGACTGTGATTGTGTGGGAAGAACTAGCTAGACATGCAGCTTCCTCGCAATCAAATATGGAAGTTGTGAACAAAAACCACCTTGCTACCCGTCTCAAATTAATAGACAAAGAACCAAGGCCAAATCGCTCTTTAACGTACACTTTCTTAAATTCTACCCTGTGGGATCGACCCACAAAAAAATTAGCACAGCATAATTAATTAGAAAGAACATTAAAATATTAATCTTTAATTGGTGTATACATATACTATGTGGAAATTATTATTATACATGTTTATGTACTTTTCCATTTGTAAATAAATGTATATTACCATAAAAAATAAATTATCGTAATTTATAGAAGTTGTACACACGGTACACAAAAATTTGCACTAAGTCGGAAAGGTGTTTAACTTTAATTAATTTTTTTGAGATAAAAGTAATTTTTCAATGAGAAAATTTCGTTTTTGTTTAAAATAGTGGCAAAATAAATAACATTGATTTATCTATTTTGAAAAAATGAGGAACAATGTTTTACTGGAATCAGAATGTCTGCCACAGAATAAACATGTGCCATACTTACTATCGCTAGGAAATGACTCATTTAGGTAAACTAGTACTCGCGCGATGCATATCACACCACTGATAAGCGCAGTTGTATTTATTTACAATTCAGTTCAAGGTTAATAATATTTGCAAGTGAACTGATGAAATCTGATAAGGGAAATCACGAATTAAAGCAAAAACAAAATACCCACCTTGGGGATTTTATCAGGATGTAATAAAAGGTGTAAAACATCCTTTCAATTACTTGAAGGGGGTTACATTAACATAAATTAATGCTTAATAACTTCCGCGCTCGTTTTAAAAATCGACCGGAATTTATAATAAATATTTCATGACGCACCTTCGAAATATTTGCAACAAAGGATTTACACAAAAGTTACATAAAAATCGCAATAAAAAGAAAGATCTCGCGCGCGTGCAATCTTGCGCCTTATTTAAAATGCAACCGCCAAAGGATTCCTTATCTTTATATGTAATTAAAATCAAAATGTGCTTCAAAAAATTATACTGTATAATTTCAAGACACAACCATACAAAGGGCAATTATTTATATATTTTTTAGCAAATTATCATTTCGAAAGGAACACGTAATTAAATCGAGGAAACGAGATTATACACTACGAGTGGTTTTGTTCGATCTTAACATATTTTTTCCGAAAAAAAAAATACGCCTAAAACAAATTATTCTTATCAGATTTACAAATAATCAAAACAAGTTTATTTTTTGGAATAATGAATTTTCAAGACACCTATTTATTAGCGTCGCACTTACGATATCAGTTTTGTTTTAAATTCAAGCAACCGGCTGATTTAAGATCATCCACATTTTTATCTTTGGGCTCAAGAAAAGTGGCGCCAATGAATTGAAACGAGTTTCTAAATGCATTTTTTTGTTTGTTTTTGCAAATGGCTACAAGTATGATACAATACAAGTTGCTGTTTACCGTTCTTCATCTAACAAGTTTATCTTAAAAATTTTGAGTGGTGCCAATTCTTCACAGTTTAGAAATTCTATTTAAAAATATTTATTGTGCAGTCTCTACTATATCAGCGCTTTGTTATTTTTTTTTTACAATTTATGAACTTGTACATTTTTTTTTTAGATAAAAAGTATTTTTAATATTTTTGTATTTGTTTTTTTCGGTCGATAACTAAGTTCTTTAATTTTATTGTTCTTAAGATAAAAATCTATAATAATTTTTTTAAGAAGAATAAATATTACAAATTATTCTTTATAAATTATAATAAATCATAGAATTCAGAAATTACATTTTCAAAAATCATAAAAGCAGATTTAAATTTTTGGAAAAGTTTCAAGATCTAAAATTAAATTTTCATAATTGTTTCTACAACAATCTTTTAAGTTATGGAATGGTTTCAAGAACGAGCAGTGCCAAAAAGTTAAATTAAAGAAAAATAAAGTTTCACATTTTTTTTTAAATAAAAAGCAAATTTGATATTTTGAAAATACATTTTCAGGAAGTAATATAATTTTAATTTCCATGTTGATGTTGTTGGAAATGATTCGTTTGAAAGATGGAAAATAAGTAATTCGCAAATTGTTTTCATCCTCTTACAGTCAAACATGGAGATGCTTCCGCTTTAATCAAATTAATCACAGTGCGTAGGTTCTAATTAGCTTCATCTAACCGTGCATCGATCACAAAAAGAGCGCACACGGACAAACTGACATTCAAACCCGCGAAATTTTCATGATCGCTCAGGTACGAAATTGAAAGTCACTTACATCTGGATTACATCTAAGCCTTTGTTAATTACACGCTTACAACTTTACAAAAGAAGCTTCCTTCCCTCTAGGATTATTTTTAATATAGATATCTTAATGCACCCCTTTCGATTGGAAGCGCGCTCGCACAATGAAATATAATTTAGCTACAAAGACGCGCACCACTTTACGTCTAACCCCATTTCTTAGCTGCCTGTAAATCAACATGCAAATTGTACTGCTCACTTACATTATGCCTATTATGAATAGAGCTGACCATTAAAGCTACATGTGGTTGAGTTAAACTTGCAAATGGATCGCGTATTCTGCTTATCAATGGCTAGAACAATACATTTCGAGGGGTCCAACCGAATACATCTTACTTAAAGGGGCCCGCAATCTTACTCTAATTACTTCCCATTTGTCAAAGTGATTGCTCGCTAGAGCTCTAATAACCTCATTTAATTAAAACATTCCCTAACAAAACGGATCTTAAAAATCTTCGCATGTCCAGTTAGGGGGAAGCTAACCTGTTAAACACGTGTTGGGATGTTACATCTGGTATTAAACTCCAAGAATTATGTGTCCATTTCTTGGAAACCAGACTTGGAAGTGAAGCAGATGTTACCCTGCCTGTTTACAAACCATAAATGCTAAATAGTTTTGAAAGCTTTCAATCCAAATTCAATTAGGGCGGATTTTTCTATTGATTTATTACCTACGGGTATTTAGTTTTTACATTTTTCTAGAATTTTGTATTAGATGAATAATTTTTTGTGTGCGATAAAGCGCGCGCTTGCATCTTGTTTTGGGTACGATGAGTGTTAGATGGCCGTTGTCCTTGACCAGTTGATGCTTGAGTCATTCGGCGACGCAGTTACTGGTGTCTACGAATCGTCTGCAAGTTGCAGGTGAGTCACCCCAAGCACCGCAAGCCAAAAGGGTCCACAGGTAGAGAACCAAATCATCCGTGCATTGACAGTGCGTATCAATTCCCATTTCAACCATAACAATAGATTATCCTGAAAAATGGATTTTTATCATACACAACTCATGCATATCTTGAATATCACTTCCGACGTGCGTGATGGGGGATGGGATCTCGCGGGAAAACCGCACCACCCTGACATTTCGCAGACTTTTCCAACCCACTACTCCGCTTCATTTATCTTGGTTTGTTCACGTTAGTAATTTTTCTTGCCGTTTTATTTTTTCATTTACTCATCCGGTCATCCATAATTTTTACCCCTCAATACTTTATATTTATCTGAATTTAAATTAATGTCTAACTAAATTTACCCCAAGGCATAAATATTTACTTTCTTTCTCTTTCTCTTCATTTGCCTGCACGCACATGTCTCATTATGCTCTTACACCAATTCGAGAGGTATTTATTTTATTTACAAATTATCATAATGCGAGGTTTGTCCTAATCATATTTGGAAATATCATTTTACTTATGTAAATGCCACACGCACCCATTTTAGTACCATCAAGCAAACGGTGTAACCAAAAATGTCGAATTTTCGATAATTTATTAGAGAACAGCATCGAATTAATGATCGGATTGATTGCATTATTCAAAAAAAAAAAAAATAGATACTTTCTTTTTAAATTACATAAAAAATCATGAAGCTAACAAAAACTGTAAATTTAATCAAATGATATTTTTGATTTAATTAAGTATAGGTACATTTAAAAAATATTTTTTAAATGTTGAATATAATATTTTAATTGGTTTAGATATATCCTTTTATTATAATCTAAATAAATTGTGTAGGATTAGAAAAATAACCGAATATTATTATAAATTTTATAGATTATTTGTCCTTATAACTTTCAAAGTACTCCAATCCCCTATTCACACACTTTTCCCAGTGATGTTTCTCTTTCTCGAAACAACCCTGAATAGCTCTATTTGAAATGGCTTTTAAACTCTATAACGATTTGCTTTGGTGTAATCAATAGTTTGAAAATCGCTTCCTTTCAGCACTGATTTTAATTTCCAAAATAAGAAAAAAAGCGCAAGAAGCCAAATCTGGGGAGTAAGCGGGCGAGGGAAGACGATCATCTGTTTTTTGGCACAAATCAATGCGATCCAGAGCATCATCTTCGTAAGCTGCTTTTAGAAACTAAAACATTCTATGAATGATGATGGCAAACGTAGAAAATTTACATATGGAGTAATAAAATTTTTTGAAGATGCAGACTAAACTAAAAGCACAGAGAAAGAGCTTCAATTCCGCCAGAGTCTTAGGCGGGCGACCACAAATAAAGTGATAAAAAACTTAGTAAATATGTTCTCATTTTATTTTGTAATTGTTTTTTTGTTTTATTTTGGTTTACTTAAATTGCATTTGGTATGAAAAATCAGTCGGCAGCGTATTACAGAAAGTAAAGATGCGTTACTTACCGAAAAATTATTGAATTATGTGCTGTGAATCAGTTTGCACTGTGATATTTAATTAAATGAAAAACTAATTAGGTTTAATGAAGGGTTCAAATTTTTTCATGGCAGTATCATTATATGCGCCCTTTCAAGCGCGCATTGTGTGGCGAACTAAGGGACGACATTAGGGATTATATATATATTTTTTGTTCGATCGTTAATAAGCCCGGAAAAATATAGTTACCGTAAAATATACGTCCGTTGGGAGAAGGAACGCTCGTTCGTTATGTATTTTTGTCGCATTTTTTTGTTTTTTAATCACGGAATTATAAGAGGATAATTGGCCTATTTGGGGATAATTTAATTAAAAATTATCCGAACCGTATTAATCGTGATAATAAAGGGGGAGGTTTTGTGAATAGAGGTCTTGTACATGTACGAGTATAGACACACTTGACAACGACGAAATGAAAAAAGTGCTCGCGCGCGCGCGCGCGCTCTTTTGCTGATCTAATAATAAATGGTTTCAATTTAGCACCCTCGCAGAACTTGAGTAGTGTGTAAATAATAAAAGTGGTGGTACTAAGATGATAAACGCATATGATTGAGCGCGAGAAATGCCCTTACCCTAGGGACATATTCCGATTGTCACATTTTCTTCATTGAACAGCCACAAATAAATGTGACCACTTGACACCCCAAATGTACACAATGGGAAGCACACACTTAACAATTGCAGTTGCAATTTGAAAAATACTCGCTTATTTCCATACATTTAGAAGGGAATGAAATATGATCAAGCTTAAAATATTCTGCCTTTTTCTTTGCTACGTATCTAGTTCTGTTCGCCGATTTGCATATAGGTGGTTGGGAATGTTTGAGGGATGAGGGATCTAACGCGCCATTCTTAACAATTGCGGTGATATGAGTTAAGTCGTTGTGAAATCCGGAGTCGGAGCCGGAATACATTATGGGTCATCTATATCCAAATGACGGGTCTTCATCAAGTTGGAATCTGGAACGTGTTGTGTTATAAGGTTGGGTCACTAGTTAGGGGAGAGATTGCACGGCTTACGACCTAAGACCCGGTCGCGCGCTCTGCTCTCCACTTTTACAACTTTCAGAGGTTTATATCTCGTTATAATGCGACGTATTAGACTTTAAAATGTTCATTTTACTGCATTATTTTATAAACATTGCCCCGTGACTATTAAACAAAGAGTTTGGAAATGCTATATACTTTTATGGTTATTGAACGGCAAATCCAATTTTTGGGGCTATTTAAGATGTTCAGAAGCTACGGAAAGAATATGCGGAGTGACATTTATGATCGCGCTAAAATCTCGGCGTGCATGCATTTTATGATTTCCCCTTTTTAATATGAAAATGGCCTTTATGTACTTCCAGGCAGTAACACAAATATTTTCAGGGAACCTGCACCACCTGCTCGAAAAAAAAGGGTGAAACTGGCTTTGTACCTGGATGCAAGAGCGACAGGTCCATCAACTTTATATGCAAAATGAGCACCCTTTCACCATTAATAATACTATGTAAACAGTGTCATTGATCATTAACAGTTTGTTAACAAAGGTACCGCGCAATTTCCCCATTACTCATAACTATTTAAATATTAGCGCTTAATTTTGAACCGTGTGAGAGAACTTCCGCTTGGTTTCACAGAGCTAAAATTGATTTCCGGATATCAGCGGGGTTGAATATGATTTGAATGGGTGAGGAACAATTTCCAATTAACTCTTTCTCATAATCTCCCATCTTCCCGCTAATTACGAAACGCGAATGGGCTTAAATTGGCTCGTGCAGACAGCTAACCCCCCAATTACCGAGTGGCAGATTGTAACCGGCTCGATGATTGCATGCAGATTGGGTGTCAAAACGGCAGAACAGTGAAGAGCAGGGCACAGCTACCGGCCACGCGCTCCATTTATCATTCTACAAGCATGCTCAAGAGCTACTCTTTTCTTAATTGGCAAACAATTGCTAAATACAAATAATTTCTATAAAATTTAAGTACAATATGCAGCTACCAATCAGTGTTCAATTTAAGGGTATGTGCCTTAATTGTGGTGGTAATTAATTGTAAATAAATTTCTTTTATGGATCAAAAATGGGTTTCAATTAAACAAACTTCGTAATTTCGTAGACTTATGGTTAGAAACTTCGATTTAAAGCTCCAAATATTTCAAAGAAAAAACCAGAGTACCTACTATAGTACCTCAAATAAAAAAAAATATGCAAATCGCTTAGGTGATTTTGCAATTAACATTATAGACACACACATAAAATTGCCGTTGAAAATGAATGTCAAAATAATATTAAACAATAGTCGTTGATGTTATTAAGAGCGAAAGTATTATTTGAAGATTTAATTAAATTTTTAATTCGTTCGTTTTACTGTAATTGTGAATTAAATGCGTGCGTGTGTGTGCGTGTTAATTGAAATTCCGTGGCTTTGTGATGAAATGAGTAGTCCAGAGTGCCGCATTGGAGTTATCGAAGTGAAAATGGATTGGAACGAGCGATGAAGTAATTTAATGAAGTAAAACGCAATGTTGTGCGCGATGGAAAAAAGAAGGCAAAGAGAATCTGGAGAGGGCGAGATCAAAAGAAAAACTAGTAAGAAGTTTGCCGGATGAATGGTGCTCCGAGTTTCTTATTTATGCGAGTTGTAAAGTTCGCGCCAGTGGATCCTCACCACTTTTGCGAAATAATTCCTATTAGTGTCGGTATTTTATTCGAAAAAATCAAACGGGAGAACAATGGTCAGTTATTAAAAGTATAAAACGCAACCCTGAGCATGTGCACATAATAGAAGGTGTTTAATTTGATAAATAGCCTTGAATATCCTATAATGGACAAGTGTATTAAATGGCTTGTTGATACAATAAACTGTGGCAAAACGTGTATGCATATTGTTTATAATTGCAGTTAATAGAAAAAATGGCGCGAGCATACACGCGCGCACATATCTGAGACCATATATTTTCGTTGTTATGGGACGGAATTAATTAGGTTTTGTACGTTTCCTTTGTTGTGCTAATATTTCATAGTTTTACTGCTACTGGCAAAATGCCAAGCACTGTCAATAAAATTTTCTTGTCTATTTTTAAAAATAATATATAGCGCGCGCGAACGTACGCGAATACGGGTTGTCTTTGTCCCAATGCAATCCAATCTAGGTTAGTAAAAACACGTTATTATAACACAATATACAGTAGGTAATCACCCCAACATAAAATATTGTTGATACAGATTAGATAAGCCTCCGGAACACCAATAAATCCTCCTCGCATTGCAATTTTATTATCTTTTAAATGAAAAGAGCGCGCAAGTCAACGAACTACCCTCTACCCCGTCTCATCCTCCCCAGCAAAATTAAATTTTCTAATTATCTATTGTTACCGATGCAATTCAAATTATGATCGACCATAAATAGCGCACACTGTAGTAAAATTTAAAAGTCTGGTAATAAAATGGGTAAAACTAAAGCTAATCCCAAGGAGGTGATTCATGACGATGGCATGTCCGTACTCGACCCACAGACCTTTTACTAACTGTAGAAAGCTAGTTCAACCCCACTTATTCACACCCTTCAAATAACAACAGCATTTAATACGAATAATAATCTTAAAAATTGCAACAAGAATTATTTTATTCGATCATTGTTTACAGAAGATTTCCCAAATTTTCCGTGTTCAATAGATATTCTTTCCACAATAATTTCTATAGTTCAAACATGAAAACCAAGAAATATCCTCTTATATGGGTTAATAGCATTAAACTTGTGTGCGCGATTGTTGACCTTTCAGCAACCCTCATATCAATAACAATAAAAGAGGAATTTGATAATGCAATGCATATTAAAGATGATACGCTAATATTGACATTGCAAAAACTTTTTATCAACATTTCTTAGTGCAATGAAACTATCAAATATGAACGGCCTATTGGAAAAATAAAAATAATTTCCGGCATCTAATTTTATTAACAAATTTTATTTAAATTATTATTCATGACATTTGGAAAAGTTATTGCAATTATTCAAAGATTTTGCGTTAAGAGATTTTTTACTTTTTTTAACATTTATTATTAATGAAAAATTATAGAATGTAGTTTCCAATATCATTATAGTTATCGTTTTTTCTTAAATCGTATTTATTTAATAAAAAATATATATATAAAGTGATGAGATAATTTTTTGAATGTCACAACAGGGTGGGTTTGCATTAGCACTTTCTATTAATACGTAGTTATTATTAATCTAAAAGCTGCATGTGTCGAGGAAGTGAGTTTCTTTGTTAGTTTGCTGAAAAATGGGGGCAATTTTTCATTTGGTTAATATATGTAATGCAATTTAAAATTTGTAATTAGAACGTCTAGAGTGAAGCACTGATAGAACACGCTGATTGATTCAAACCAAAATAGCAGCACGCGCGTGCGATCTTATTTAACCATAAGTAGAATATGAACAGTCATCAGTTCCCTAATTGAGTTTATCAAAATGATATTTTTTGATTGTGCGTGGAATTGGGTTATGCGTGACCATTAATAACGTTCAATATTTGTTCTAATAACATATATGGTCTTTTGGATTTATTAAGTAGAATAATTTATAGAATTGCTATAAAAAACATCAGGAAAGAATGTGTATCGATTTGTCTGAATCGTGTGACAAAGAATGTAATGATTTTTCCAGAGAACATTGTTTCGAATCACGCAATTTTCTAAAATCATAATAAGAGGGATCGATTGCGCGCATTCCTAACCGGCTACCGGTGTTTTCCACGGAAATCCCACATTCCATTCACATGAATCGTATAATTTAGATGTTGTATGACAAATTCACATGCATATTTTACATGGATGTTTCTATTTATTATAAAAATATAAATATGCTTTTAAAATAAAGAACAGACTACAAAGGTTGTTAGTAAATCAATAGCAATGAAAGAATTGTAAATCAGGAACGCAACTAGCGCGCATATTTGCTATCGCCGAATTATCTGGGCTTTCGTTCCAGACTGACAGGTTTCCCCTGGGATGTCAGTTTCCACCCCCAGAAACATCGCTACATAATCTTCTAATCCCCTACTGATACCCAATCCGATCTACCGCACTTTTTCAACTTCTGTTTTAAAAATTGCATTATCCCAGATTACCTTCATTTTTTAAAATGACCTTTCAGGATCATCCAATTATGTTTTAATTAAAAATTTCCCGTCTGCAACGCCTAACCATGTCATAAGTTTTCAGGCCAAATCAATTTTTCGCTTAAATGAACATTTAAACATTTTTCTACTCACCGAAACGAAATAAACAAAATATGTTCAATCCTTTAATGATTCAATCAATATTACCAATTTCTTTATATATTTTTATACCAATCTTTTTAAAAACAGAACAAAGGAAAACAAGTTGTTTATAAACTTATTTCTTTCATCAAAATTCTATAGTCTTCATATTTTTCTAAATGCATTTCAAATTTCTGATTTATTTCTATTAACCTCTTATTATTTTTGGCATTACGAAGCATTACATCTATACATATAATGATCATGTTCTTTTCTCTATTTCTTTTTATCATTTATCAGCATATAAAAATGTACAATAGATTTATTTTAACTACATTAAAATGTGTTAATATATAAAATGGGTTAGTAGGGGTGTTAATGTGTTTCGGTTTATATGAATAAGAGATGCTTCGTCGTCTGAATAGTAGGAAGATTTGTCGGGATTTTGATAAAATTTTAATGATAATACAAGTTGCTGGGATAATTGAGTAGTGGCTAGAAAGGGAGTAAGGCATTGACACCCACAAATTACTCGCAATGTCTGCACTCTGGTGTTCATCAAACATAAACAGGTTCTGTAAATGCAAATTGCAAATGGGCGTCACATTTACATTATATATTCAGGCACAATAAGCGAGCCTACCGTACAATTGTCTTAACATCTACACTACACTCGCCGTTAATTTACCCATTCTTGACATTTTAATATCACGTGTGTAATCATTTTGATATATGCTTAATATTTATTTAAATGTAAACCAACTGATTTCATTTAAAACCGTGGTCGTGCTGCGAGATAACAATCCTGTTCCAAACACTCCATAATTTTAAATGCACGTTCCGTTTCTTTTTATTATCATTATTATTTGTTTCTCTCTTTTGGTATCTTTTAATGGGCACGAGCGCGCTTACACTTCTCCAAACAAATGGTAGGAGTCAATTTAAAAAAGTTGATTGATTCGATCACGCAATTACTGATACATATTCCACTACACTTTTTTTTTCGTTCTAGACAAATTGCCTTTGATTGCCTTCTGTGTACTATAAACCACCCTCACCATTAATTATCACACGCGTCACGGAAGTTATATGTTTTACTCCACCCGAAATAAAAAAAAAATATTTCACAAATTAATAGGATTGTCGATTCATTATCAGTTTTTTAGTGTGAATATAATCACTTGCTTGGTTATTATTAAAAATAAATTAGGACAAATTAGACATATGTCATTAATCAAAACTTCAATTAGTAAGTTATACCGTTGAGTCATAACGAGAATTTAAGAAATAATTTGCCCTAATAAAAATATTCTTGATAATGTTAATACTTTAATCAATTTTCTTTTTAGATTCTCTGCGTTTTTTAAGGTAAAACTGATTAGTTTCTGATTTAATCGCCTGCCTGCATGTATGTTTCCCTCTGAAGATGAAAGGTCTAAACCGAGGGTAGTGTCCTACTTCCCCCAAGGTATACCCGATAGGCGCTTGTTTTGTTGATTAAGCAATATTAAGTCCCAAAAGCAATTAATTTTTGAAAAATCCAAATAAAAATTGAATAAAATTTTTTATTTCCATGCTTTAGGATTTTGAACTGAAATAGTCATGAAAGTTGGAAATAGAAATTAATGTTTATTACTCGAAATTATTCATTACATTGTTATGGTTGTAATTCTGCAGTAAATAGTAATAAATTAAATTAATCTGGTAAATTTTTGTATTTTTGGTTGGGGGTTGAAAGTTTTTAGATAACGCAATGTGTATTAGGAACAAAGTCTGTGATTAAATGAGTATGAATGGCACTTAATTTGTGTAGCAGCGTCTGAAAAAGCGTCCCATTAAACTTTCCAATACATTGATTGCATCAAGCTGACCGTTGTTAGTCCTCTATATTATCCGGCCAACAAATGCAGGGTCTCGGCAAATTTAAATACATTTTGATTTATTTATTATTACATTTTTCATTCTTTGTGATTTTTTTAAAGGGGACACATCCCTCCCCTACCCGAAATGTATCCAATATTTCAAACTAAATTACGCACAGATGACCATCGCAACTGTAAAATGTAAATAACCATTCACGGTCAATCTTGAGTTGATAACCCTTGCGGATATGCAGTATAGAACGCGATGCCTCATTTGCCATTTATGCCCCCATAATAGTGGCCACAAGGATGAATTATATTTTGCTTCTGACAATAAAAATATACGAATGTTCCCCGAACGATATTTATGGAATATTGCAACGGGGGGAATTTAATTGATTTATCAGGTGGAAACCTTATATGATTACAAAACTTTTTCCCTTTAATTTAATATTAATGACCTTGATCTGAAGCGTTCTATTTATATGAAATAGATTGTTTGGTGCTCCAAATAGAAAAATAAAACGCTTCAAATCATTTAATTGGAAGGGTTCACATTGAAAATTTCGAGTATGCATTTTATATACACAAACAAAAGTAATTTGGGGTATTATGCTACTAATTAGAGTAACTAAAAATCAATTGGATAGACCCATTAAAATGTTCAATTGAAATAGGGGAGTAAAAAAAAACGGTTTTTCCCTCCGCATAGTTAACAAACAAATGTGACTGGTATAATTACACGTGTAAAATAATAGAGTCATTTGTGGCGCGCTACTGGTTGGTTATTAGGAATTTTATTAAAATTTACCTACCGCACTGAAAACTGAAAATATTAAAGCATATAGGTACATTTACATTTTTTAATTGCCCACAGTTTCAAAAATATGTGCATATCATTTTCTGCTAAATCATTTCCGCCTAAATAGAAAGAAATTGAAACATAATTTATAGGGAGCAAAGCTTCAAAAGCTTAATAAACGTAAATAACATACAAAATTGAAAATATGTATAATGCGAAATAAATTTTTGTAAATATCTATATTAAAAGATCAAAAGAATTTAGAAAGGTAATTATGGCGAATGTGCTTGGAGTATAATTTTCCATCAAAAAATCTGAAACATACATCTTAATTACAAAAAAATCCAAAATTGTTATCAGTCCATTAGTTTTAGGGTGGTGATGTCTAAAATTTGTCTTTCATTTATTCAATCGCAAGTAGTAATTAACAAATATTACTCACAAATTTTGACTAAATTTTCATTCTTTTTTATTTCGCTTTTATTTAAAGTTTCTCAAAAACATTGCCTAATCTGTTTCTTCAGTCTTCTAAAATTCTTTGTGTGAAATTCGTTTTCAAGGAATATGACGGCCTTTCTAAATTTGATTAAAATTAAAGTCTTTGTTTTTTATTTTTTAAATTTCTCATAAACTTAAAATTGTCTTAGCGTTATGCTTCGGTTGTAAACAGACACATAGTTTATTCAGTCAGTCGTAAATAAAAATACCTTGTTAATTGTTATTTTGAAATGTAAAAATTTATATTTGGTGAAAATGTTTATTTGTGAATCTTTAATTATGCCGTAAAATTATTGAAGAAGGTTACAATGTAGTGGACACAGCCAATTAAACTTGCAAATGGTTTTAAAATGACCAAACATCTAGAATACTAAACGCTAACCATAAAACTTTTATTTAGTTCGGTATTTGTTTACATTTTCATAAATACATTTTTATGATTATTATTGAAATCCTCTGTAAAGTATTGGACGGTTTGAATTACCAACAAAGTACATTTTTATTGTAAAGAAATGTCAAATATGTTTAATTAATGGCTTTTCTATTTTAGTGCTGCATTTTGTGGTTATTGAATGTCGATGTAAATTGAAATTTATTTTTTCGCACCGGCATGCATTCCAACATGTAACGGGCGAAAAAAGGCGGTAATATATGAATAGTTGTTGTTTTGTGTTTTGAAATTGATTGACGATTGTAATTTGGTTTCAATTTTCACTTTATGATTATTTCCTTTGTGACTGTTTAATAAATTTGCGTGTCCGGCGAGTTAAAATTGGTCGTGTCTAAAAATGATCAATCAATAAAATGTTTGGCTCGGTTGGAATTTTATTGAAATTAGCACGTAAATTGGTTTTAGTTTATTGTTTGGTTGGGTGATGGTCGGTGGGTTTAGTGGTTTTACGAAAAGAAGATGTAATATGGTATCTTTGTTTATTGTGGCTGAGAAGAGGACGGTAGGTTGCGGTGACGTTTGCGGCGCGGGGGTGAATTATAGTTATGGTTATGGCCAGGGTCGAGAGAACGATCGACACCGACATTTCGCAGATTACTTTATTATAGCCGCAGGCTTCGGACACTCTTACCTCCGATATGTGAGATGATGGGGCTATAACCGCCCCTACTGACAGTTTGCTTCATGTTACGGCAGTTGATTTAAGCAATGCACTTCGCCCTCTCTGGATAATACTTGTATGCCCTTTGTTTCTTTCCGTTGTCCATAAAACCGGACCAATAAATAATAGAAACGCTCTCCACTATTTATCGCCCTCCCTGGACTACTCATTCTGATAACCTAATTCATTTTTTAAAGCAATCATTCGCTATTTCATCCCACAATAAACCTAAAATATAGATATTACGCGTAATAATACTTGATTGAAGGTCGTGGGAATTGCTACTGGTATTATCGGAAGTGATAATATGCATCGGGTATCGCAGTATACGTGCCGAGTACTGCTGAATGCCGGTCTGACGCGCTTATCATATTCATATTCCTATATCATGACCGGCTATAGCTTGTTGTGACTTGTTGAGCTCTCTCGCCCGTTCATCTTCATTAATATACGCATCACACCTCCACATTCACGCATACATATGTGTGTGAACCTAGATAAGGTTGTTTACACTTCACTCACCAATCACAAACACACACATGCACCCAACGCGGAAGCTTTTTATTCCATAAGCACACCATAGTAATATTAATTATAATACCGTAATTTATCCATATTCTCCATCCTAATTTATACATATATCTTCATTTTTTAAATAAAACTCATTTATCATTTATCAAGTGATAACGTATCAAAATTAAAATTACATCATGCTAAGGAATAAGGAGATAACAGCAGCAATTACGAAATACATCACATTATTCCGTTTCGGCGTGCGCAAAATTTCAAGAAATATATATTTAAGTTACATTAATCATATTTCTGTTATCCCTTCTAACTGTACACCATTTACCAAAAATACGACTATCTTATCAACATTACTGTAACAACCTATTAAGGAATAAATAATTTGTTAATTAATGAAAGCCCATTGCAAATAATTAACTATAATAAAATTGCAAAATAAAAACGGTCATGTCGATACATTGTATTGAAGGTTTCCACTTTGAATTTGTTTATTCCATTAGGGACTAACACAAATATCCATTTCCTTGTATTGCTTCATGTCCTGAAGGGTAATTTGAAAGAAAATATCATTCAAACATGTTCAACCTGAATTTTTTAATAAACTTTAATGAAACCAATTTATTAAAATGAAAACGAACAACTCACAGGATTAATTTAATGTCAACCCTCGCCCTTTCTAAATAAGCGGCCTTCCTAGAAACAAACGCATTTTGCGTGAGTGAAGGATAAAGTTTTATTTTCCAAGAATTAGATATATTAATACATGTTTAAAAAAAATGTGGTATCCAAATAATACCATTTAAAAACTGTTTCTGTCTGAAGTTATATCTTATACAATAAATTTCATAACGAAACATTTTAAGACACTTATGCAAGTTTAGAAAACAATTGCCTCTTAAAATTCGTTATTTTGTCCATATTTATTTAAGTAAATAATTAATGTTGCCCGCACTGCAAATGTTACTGATCTTTTAGAGTAAGTGATTTTTTCCCCCGCAATCACTTTTTTGCAATTAAGATTAATTTTGATGCACAACACTACCTCATTTGCGATCTCCCCGATAATTTATCATCAATTAAATGTACGTCTCATTTGACACAATATCAATCTGATTGAATCTGACAGTGACAATTGCGTTGGATAAATTTAATACCAACACCAAAACTTAAAAAGTCGGATACTATAATGAGGCTATTATGAAACTCGTTTTGGTGTATGATATGATTGACAACTAGAAAAATATTTTTTAAAATAAGAATGTGGGAAGTAACTTACAGAATAAATAAGAAAATGACTATGGAATAATAAAATTAGATTTTCTTAGGAGAAAATAATTTCTACTTTTACAAATGAAATGTGTCTTTTCATTAAATAATTTTTTAAGATAAGTTTGAACCAATATATAGAATTTTAATATACTGAGGATAGTATTATACCTACTAATTTTTTCTTTTTTATGACAAAGTTGAAAATAAATCAAGTTCGATGTGTTGTGCTTTCCTTCGTTGAATGTAATGAGACTACTAGTTCCGGTAATATATTTTATGTATTGATGGTGATAGCCATTGGGAAGTTTGAAATGTGTATTTTAATTTGATGTAAAAATGTTTGTTAGTCAATAAAATTTGCGATAAAATTAGTTTAACATTTTGGAAGCATTAAATTAAATTTAACGTTGTGTTAAAATATAAATTTGTTGAATAGATTGTAGGTATATGTAATAAAATTATGCAAATTTATTTAAATTTTTCACGTCACATAATAATATTGTGTCATCAATGTGAAAGTTCGTTTACAGAATAATAATTGGTAGCAATTTTTCAGTTGGGGATAGTGTTATTGTGAGGAATTAATAACCGCAAGATGTTACCTATTGTGTTATGATTTGAGTTGATTTATATAGTGAATTTATGAACTGTAAAGAAGAAGGTACTCACCATACACCACGATCTTTCTTTGGGTATTATTTGGGTTAGTAGGGAGAGGACGCGTTAGTTCGTAAGTTTATATAACAAAGAAGACAATTTTTATATAAAGGGAGGTGTTGAAATTGTGATACGTTGAACTACCTGTATCTAAACACCTGCAAATTATGAGTGGTTGTACGCGATGTGTCATGCCCGTATAAACTTACGAACAAGTGGATAGGAACAAAGACAGTTAGGAAGACAGGGTGGATTGGTTTTAGTGGGACGGGCGACGGAGATACGACGCGACGTCTGGAAGGACCGGCAAGGATCGGCGCCGGTTTGCTTTCGGTTTACTTGCATCTTCAAACACATTCGAACACATGTTCCTGCAATTATGGCTCTCATCTTCATTTACATCTAATGAATCCTGCAATTAATCACAAAAAATTAACATCGAAATCTTTTGACGAAAAGTCGGATTGTATTTATATTTCTTGGATTTATAATACCCAGACTTTTTTAAAAATTAATTTAAATTTATCTTTCACAAAATTGCAAGCTTAAAAATAATTGTAGATGTCCATTTTAATATTAAGTAGGGTTGATGATCAAATATTTTGAAGGTTTCTTTTCTTTGCATGCATAAAAAGGCAAGTTGAATGTTGTTATCTAAATTTTTATCAAAAGCATGAAATTTTGAAAAAAAAAATGTTTGTAATTCAATTCCATTATGTAAGTTCACATATTGGTTTAGCACATTCTTTACTGTTTTACTGCACTTTTGAGAGTGTAATCCACTCGAAAACTTCAGTCTTTTCTTATGACCTATTTATGTAAGTAATTGGAGGACCCCAGCTAGTATGCGATAGCTTACACGACATCTATTTACTCTGACAGTTAATCTCGAGGTTTAAAACTAATTTGCATATGTTAATTCTAATTGAGAATAATGCTTAGCATTACATCAGCCTACTAATCCGTGTTAGCTCTAATTATACAAAGGGTGTGCAAATTACCACCCAAAATTTTAAATCCGTTGCCGAAATGCATTAATCATTGCAACACATCGTTTACGTTTCAACAACTTCTTGGAAAAGCCCTTATTCCTGTTTATTAAATTAAGACATAAATGATTTATATGTTTTATATTTTACGCCAAGCACTATTTACGGCCCTGCATTAAGGTTTGCCCACGTCATGGTTTATAGCACGAAATATTTATGAAACCCATTTTGCATTTTTGCGAGTCATCTTTATTGAAACTCAATGATTATTATTTGTTGTAAATTTCAAGTCGATTAAATTACGTTTCTCATTAGATTTTTTGAGAAATTTTATTAAATTTGTTGTTTGTTTCTTTTACCACTTTTTTTTAATTAAAAAAATTATAAACACAAAAATTTTAAATGAACTTTCAAATTTCCTTTAGTGAAATAAAATAAAATAAAAATATTATTTAACAACTTTTGCTTCTTTTTATTACATAAAATTAACAATCAAATATTTAAAAAAATATTTTTTAATAAATTATAATAAAATCTAATATTTACAAGCCAAAATAAATAGTTATTGTTTTCGTATAATTCTGAATCATTGTATTCTTTATCTTCTAATTATTTTCCGAATAACCACAACCTTGAAAAAAATTGAAGTAATTTTCCGTTATATTGAAATCTATTTTTTTGACACAAAGTGCGAAGGTATTATTAGTTTCAAGGTTTCTTGTTGTTAAAAAAAAACATTTTAATGGTTTTTAATGCATATTTTTAAGATATCAAAATACGTGCTACCGTTTAACAGTTTTAATTGTAAGTCATAAAAACAATTTCGCTACCATAAAAAAACCGAGTGAATACCATGAAGTAGCAAACTATTAAATATTGCACACATACTTCAGAGTAACTTGAGATTTAAACGGTTATCAAAAACAAATCGAGCCATCTCGCAATCATTTTAATATGGCTATAAACCAAACATTATTATACTTTAAGTAAGGGCAAGCCATTTCATCCCACTATCATTTTATGACCGTAAACCTACACCAATTAACTTAATCTTTACAGCAAAACAAATAATTACAAATAGTGCAAAATTTACTCATTTCTAGTAATTAACTCAATTCAATGTTAACGTTTACTAAAATTTGTTCATAATAATACTATTAACATAACGAGCTGTCAATTATGATCAATGAAGCAAAGTATATGTACATGTACTTGAAATTCGAAATTGATTTAATTGCTAATGGAAAGAAAGGACGTTTCATTACTCATTCTTATCCAAAAATTACTATACTTCACTTTTATAATCACTTCTGTTACTCATGCACAATTTACCTAACCGCAATTAACTGATTACTATACTTTCAATGTTGTAATACTTATCTTTTACATTGCAACCATATACAATTACATAAAATATTTTTATCGACAAGGTAAGTAAAAGAATCTTTGATTTATCGAAAAGTCAATGCTCGAATAATCTTAATGATGCCTCGGGGTCAAAAATAGAAAGTTTTCACTTTTGAGGATGATGCGGAAAGAGAAAAACATTTTAATGCAGCTATTTTAGTCGCATTGCTAAAGCTCATAGTTGAATCAAGGGAGATCAAGTCAAGATTACAAGCCAATATTCCTTATATTTGTTACTAATCCCCCCGCTGATTTCTATACGACACGACTTTTACGTGATACCCAAGCCAGGTTCTAGCTCCTCAGCTTTGCGTTACCCTGGAATTCAGATAAGTGTAACCATGTTTTGTCTGGCCAGATTATTGAGTGTGTCAAAACATTTCATTACCAGTTTCGGTGAAGTCTTCTGGCTCTTGAGATCCTTCAGAGCCAGCTGACTCTCGGACATATTAGAGATTTTCCTGCAGATCTTCTCTACGTTGATTCTCCGCATTCTGTGTTCCGGAAAATTTCAGCTTGAAAAATTGAACCCCGGTGTCTGAGTACAACCTGTCTTCATATTTTCACTGAAGATACCTGATTTAGTACCTGTGTATAATTTAGAACCATCCGTAATCAATCTAAATGCATATGAGAAGGGAATAATATATATTCCAACAAGAACATGGTAATATTGTGCTAATTTTGTGAATAGATTTCGCAAATTGGACGTCTGATATAATTAAATTCGATAATGAATTTCCATGTCATTGTATGATAAAATTATCAATCCACGCACAACCTTAATAAATAGGTAAGGGGGATTCATGTTAAACAATATTCGGGCACATATAGATAGAGTTCAGTACTCGATGATGACTAGTTCACACTAGGCCGCGATGACATAACATTATGCACTATGTGCAGTCAGATAATGCACCGAGTTTCGTGATTAATGATTGCACGTTCCACCATTGTGTGAATGTCACCCCACAACCTCTCCCTTGTCCACCTCTATCACCCCCTCACACCATCAAACAATAATATATAATACTTAAAATTAATACAAGTTACTTTATGTCTCACTAAGAACCATCTGCATTCATACTTAACTCACGATGAAACCTGGTGTTAAGTAATCTTATTAGCCTGAATACACTGCTTACTTTTAAGTATGTAAGCTTAACGTCAACAAATGTTCGCGACGATTTCATTGTTTGTTATTTTTAGACTAATTTTCTCAGCCCCATTTATAATATTCATTTTAAGCTTTACAAACATCACAGTTAAATCCGTATTGTGCAGATTCGTAACAAATTCGAATTAGTTTCGCTCAATGAAAATATTGCAAAAAAAAATAATAATAAATAAATAAAACCTATAAACCTTATAAGTTTTGTTTCTGCCCTTAACAAGCAAAAGTATTAAAATAATATAACATATAGTTCACCATACATTATTGCACTAATTTTCTTTTATGTTTTGAAAATTAACTGTAGCAAAATTTATGATTTTAGTTCATTTCAAAAAGGGATATACAATAAGAGTTTTATTGTAATGTTAATTTTTATGGCAAGAAAATTTTTGTAATAAATTCGAAAAGAAGTTATTTATTATTATTTATAAATAAGGAAATAAATATTACATCATTATTTCTTTAGAAGAAAAAATCAAGAATACACTTGAATAACAAAAATATAAGAAAGTTTCAAATTAAATAAAGAAAGCCAGATGTAGGTTATAATGGAATACAAATAATAATAAATATTTCAAATCTTCCTCCTATTTTATATGATTTTTACTAATTTCTATAATCTGTACGCTTCAACCAGATTCAAACTTCACCGATTTCTTGGTCTCCTCGATTTCACTTTAGTAGTCAAACCAATAAAATAATTGTTACCAATAATTTGAAGTATTGCAAAAACTTTGAACAGATCAAGATAGACATATTCAGCTTACATAGTGTTCAGGTAACTGAACAAAAATGTAGAGATAATTAAGTTTTATTAAAGATGATCATCATCAAAGGGGTCATCAATCCGAGGATTGGTTTGAGACTTCATCTAAGCCAGCTGCTTTAGAATTTTTTATTTCTTTGAGAGCCCTTTCAAACTCTGCTCAGTTGATAATGTCCTTTATCTTGTTCACTTAAATTTTCTATTAGTTCTAATTCTTTCATTATTTCCCCTATATGATATAGTTTGTTTATGTATTTTCCAAATGTGAACTTTATATTTCTTACTTTAAGTTAACTGCTTGCAAAAACTGTATTGTTTTTTATATTTTATTAATAAAATAAAAAAAGTCATGAATGAGATCTAAATATTTGAATAAATTTTGAAACTGAAGAGATTATGTTAAAACATAATTAATAGCAGATTTAGAAATGAATATTATACACTTATGATGTATTATGATAATAAAATAATAATACGATGCATCTCATAAAGATGTGATGGTCAGTTGAGGTGAAGTAAGTACAATAAAATATAATTGGTGATTGGTTCTGCTTTATATATGAAAGTAAACACAGTGTGGTTAAGTAAGACCACTAATCTTGTAATTAAAGATGCATTAAAGAAACTTATTTACCATAAAAGTCCTTCAGTTGGGTGTTCCAACAGTAGTTTCGTGAGAGGGCACGCCACTTAATTCAGTATTATCTGGATTACGGCACTTGTGCGCGGACCAAGCGGACCATATGCCCCGCTTTTTTATAATATTTTTATTTAATCTGAAAAATCCACAGAGTACGCGCCACGGTTTGGTGCACACACGTGTCTCTGCACATCAGTACGCCCCCCATTTTCATATATTTAAATGATCTATCCAAATCATTTGCATTTTGCGTGTAAAACGGGTCTCTCACATATGTTACCTGAATTTTTACAAGCTACCCCCTTCACCCCTGCATTTTTGAATTGCACCTTACATATGCTATTATTGCAACAGTTTTATTAATCCACCCTCTCGCTACTTATCGTAATGATCTATATACCTGCTCAAAGTGATCCTGCTGGTACCCCTATATGACTAAAATAAGACTGCGAGGTACTTTTCTAAGGATTACTCATCAAAGGTGAGTGTTTGCAGCTAATACATATCGATGGGGGGTGGTGGTGACCCCATGCAGATTATCCGTTTAGGGGTTAAAAAAACGTACCTATCCAAATCGGTGGGAATACGATTATACGGGACCTATTAATTAACACGTTTTATCGATAAGGGATGTAATTTGGTTATAATTGGCCCTGGTAGGGTCACCCAGTATAAATCGGTGCATTGCGTTCCGCTCTCACTTTGATTATCTCAGGTGTGTTCATAAAAAGCCCTACTGAAATCGTAACATGTGGTCTTCCGGAAGTTAAAAACTGCGTGCATGTTGTGACGAATAACCACCATTAAATCTAATTTTATTCAAATCAAAAATAATGTACACCTGTGCTCAACTACTATCATAATAAATACAAACATTTACGAATTTATCGAGTTCAATAGATCGGCGTGGTTTCATGTTATTGCCGCTGTGATGCTACCCTATAAATGAGGCTTAATCTCCATCTATGTGTGCTGCTATTAATTGCAGCAACTGTTGTTGGACAATACTTCTAAATAAAGTCTGTGCCCATCGAACCATGCACTATATAATTGCTAACAATAGCATAGATTACATATTGTATTATGTTAAATAAATACCTACCAATTTATATATTATGCTGGACTATTTAGTCATTGATGGAATTATCATAAACACTCCTTCCCGTTGATCATGCTACAAGTACAATAGCAATTAAGGGTGAAATTAGAAAATTAATCTTCCTTGACTTCGTCCATAATTTTGAATGCATATTTTGCCACGATGTCGTATTGATAACTGATAACTATACGAAATAGGTTTGCAGAAACTATTTTCAATTAAAATTTAATAAATAATTTAATATTTACACAAAAAACTTTGCTACATTTATACTGTAAAATGACTAAGAAATGAAAGTAGAGATATTTTTTAATTTTATTTATCGAAAAAAGAACGAAAAGGAATAATAACTATGTATAGTCTATTTTTGATTATAGTTCGATGTCTCAATTGATAAAAAGTATAATTAATGCGTTCTTATCTCTTTTCAACGAACAAATTGTGCATCTTCTTTTAATAATGTCCTATTTTTAATCTTTATATGGTATATGCAATTATATGTGTCAACTTGACTAAAGTAAAAAGCTAAAATAAACTATATGATTAGGGCTGATAATTCTGAATTTAAAAATGAAATAAGAATTATACTTGCAGACATTTTGAGAATTGAAAAAGGAATAGCATGGGACAATAAGTGCGAAAGGTCTACAAACCTGTATATTTTTTGCGTCGTTTTTTTTATGGAGGTATTGAATTGTATCATTTTATATACAACTAATTTCGTTAACTGGCTGGATGTATGTAGTTGTCTGAAATGCACCTTTTATATATATTTTTTTCAGATGTCTTCATAGAGTGCAACAGTACGTGCAGATGCATGCTAATCAAGGATAATGCACGTGAAATCATTTCATTTTTAAATTACCAACTAACAGTTTTTTAATCTTTTGCATTTAAATTAAAACCTGATTGTAATCCATCGTACAATTCCGTGAGTTACTAAAGCCACCTTTTCTTCAATGATATAATAACGTATATTTCAAACCAGCACTTCATGTAATTAACAAAAAAATGTGTATCGCAGCAAGCACGGACTTTCTACTTTTTTTCTACACAAATTAAAACCAACATAAAGAATTAAAAAAAAAGAACATAATGGCACTTAAAAATTGTATAAAAGATGAAACGACGAGATTTAAGAAGCGCGTGCACTTTTTAAAGTGCGTTTTATGTAAATTCGGAGCGGATGATGAATGTATATGGCGTAATGCGTGAGTGTGTAAAGTATGAGTATCGATTTGAAAGTTGTTGGCTTGGGAGAAAGAGAGAAAAAAAAAGATGGTCAGACAATATGTCAGGCCAGAAATAAAGCCTGAAGGTGTACGCAGTAGGTAGAAGAAGATAAGTTGAATATAATATAAATTGAATAGGCTGGCCACAGTCAGAAAGACCAGATCCTCGGGTAATACAAGTAGCATATATGAAATGAGTTCTTCAAAAACAGTGGGCGATCCTAAAGCTTTAATAACTACCTTACATGTGGTTCCAGTTGGATCGCCTGCCGGTCAACTTTACTACTAAAATAACCGTATGTCATCATGTATACCTTCCTCCGTACGCACTATGTTTATATCTTATTTATTGCTCGTATTCCTCCAAATGCATTTATTGCTCTTTGTACACCTCCCTGCTCCATCACATATTCCTACAATGCTAAATGCTTTTCACATTTTTATAACCTGCTATGTCACATGGGCATAAATTCACATATAATAAAACAAAAGTCATCATTTTAACTATTTTCTACATAATAAAATCAACATGCATAAAGGACTGGAAGAATGTAAAAATTATCTGATTTGCATTTGCGACACTAAACCTATGCATCATTTTTACATTTCCATTTGCAATAAGCAACAGACGAATGAATTTTAAACCTCTAATAAAATTAACTTATGCGTTCATTGCATCGCCCTTCTATTATTCTCTGAACAAAGTGACACGACACTAAACTTTATTTCAAATTGATTTCCACACAGAAATCTAGATTTTAATGCCTCTAGTGTATTAAACGATAAAAAAATGTAGGTATGGTAATGTAATGTAATAATTTTAAATTTAAATGTAAGTTATACCTAATTTTTTTAATGCTAGAATATTATTATCATAATAAACTAGTCCAATCATGACAATAATAAGCGGCTACAAAAAGCAAAATCAATATATAGGGCCACGTATGAATGAAACGTATTGAAGTAAAATTTGATTTCGCTTAAACTATGGAGATACCTTCCTTTACTCAATAATAGGTTCCCTGATTTTTATCAGATTTTTCATTGTCAAATGTTCTGATAAAGGCGTGTCCAAAATTGAAAAAACTAAATTTTCTTGCTTTTCCCAAAGATTTCTGCAACTCGTAACTCCTGAGAGGTGCATTCTGGCGAAAAACTCATAAGCACCCTTTTTGGCGGTTTCACGGAATATAATTTTTTTTTTTAATTTTTCCCGTTGTAATTTAAAAGTGTTCGACTACCGTTAAACACCTTTTTTCAAAATAAAGGGTGATGGGTATCTTTTTTTCTCAAAAAATTCTCTAGACACTCCTCTAAGTGTGCCAAAGATTCCCTAAAAATTTCAGGAAGTGCCATCTGCAGGTACCCGAGAAAATGCTAAAAAAGTACGTAAAAACCCCAAAAAAGGGAATTTCCGGCATAATGATCTGGATCGAGGAAGGTATTTCCATTGTTTAAGCGAAATCAAATTTTACTTCAATACGTTTCATTCATACGTGGCCATAGGTATTCCCATTTTCAAGAAAAAGAAAAAAAAATTGAGTAACATTAATAAATAGTCAACAGCGAACCAAGTGTCTTCTTTCTTTTTGAAATAATAATTTCATTATACTGCAAAATTGAAGTTGTGGACTTGAAATAACTTAAAAGGAAAAACCTTTCTCAAATTCACTGATCAGTAGAATTTTAGTATTTCAATTTCTATATAATTATTTTTTTATTAGTATCTTTTCAATTTTATATTAATTTTAATTTGAAGGTTTTTAGCTTTTAGCTTTGTTGTGCTTTTTTAAATAAAAGCCTTGTGTAGAGAAGTAAGTACATTAAAAAAATTTTCGAAACTAAATTTTACTACATATGAATGAATTTAATAAACCGTCAAGAGCAAAGACAGAAAATTCAATAAAGGAAATCACAAATTGATTTAACTATGGGCAGTTCATTTCCGTCATGCTGATATTACCTTCGTTGATCTCTTTAAATTCGTAAGGAAGAGAGTAAGTTAATCCCCAAATATTAAATTAATTTTAATTAAATGAAAATAATTTTGTTAATTTAAAATATAAGAAGTAATCAATATTTTTGCACGTGCCCCTTATAATTTTTCAAAATTCTTGACATTCATTGTAATTTTTGATTAATCGATTCATTTAACGGTTAAAGTAAAAAAATTACGGGTATCATAATGATATGATAATGCGGTTTTTTGGTTTTTATGTATATACTTTAGATTAGCATCTGCTCATCACAAGGCGCAGCTAATTGTGCAAAAAATAGCTCGATCATAAAAAAAAACTCCGGTGAAAAACCTGTTGTTTTTTTTACAATTGCCAACAAGTTGAAGGGGTGAATATGGTAATACTGTTAACTGTTTTGACTTTTTTTCCAACCCAAAAAGTTTATTTTTTGCTAGGGGTAAGTTGCAGGTAATTCTTTACATTGATCAGGTGCCTTTTTATTTTTTAGTTGGGATCAACGTCACGTTAACGACTGAGAACTACTCGTACATATGCAAAACGGGTTGGAAATATTTTTTGTGTGCATCCACAAATGGATGAAATAGTTTGTTCCCTATACACACAATTACTGTCAATGCTTTTGATATGACAGTGGTTGTTAAATCATTGTCATTTTAGAGATGATATAAAAGGTGCAAAAAAATAAACGTGCGCGCGCTGTATTATGTTTAAATATTACAACAATAGGTGCTTGATTGACAGGGATAATTGTCGCGGTTATTCGTAGCTTTATGTATAATTAGATGTGATAAAAAAGTGGATGGTAGTCGGTTAGATCTGTAGTTTGGTGCGATTTATTAATCCCACTGATGGAATTGGGAAAGATGATTAAAAAGTTCGTTATCCCTACAAATGATCCCTAAAGTATAGTAACTGTTTACGTCAAGCCGTAGTATTATTGTGGTAATTAATGATATTTTACGGCAATTTTGATGTGCGTGCCCTAAAGCCCTAAGCTTGCTCGTTTCGCCTCGCGACTCCTATTAATTCATTTTCGCGCGCGCGCGCGCTCGTTCGCTCACCCAGCCTTTTCCATTTTGCTTGAATCCAATTAGCTACAAGTCACAATACATTGTCAGATTCGTCCATCAATAAAATGACTTGCATTTCAGGAACATATTTTCTGCATTTGCTGAGAATTTCGTATTCGAACGTGAATTGTACTTTCGTCCCTGACGGATTCGCTCCTTTTTTACCCTCAGTACTAACGATGTGTCTCTTATCCCCAATCTCTTTTTCCTTTTTTTTTGTTCGTATTATTTTTATCGAAAATATCGGTTACATGCTACTTGATTGGAAACTTAATTCGATTGAATTCCCTGCTGGGTTCCAGTGGCACACTCAAATTGCTTATCCATTAAATTTGCACCCAATCAAATAACACTTTTAATTATAGCTTGAAATGTGTATAATTCATGTCAGGATTTGACAGGCAATAAAATTTGATACCTTCTGCATATAAAGAAACTAAACTTTGCTGGAGGACCATTGCTAATTTACCATCTTCTCAATAAAAATAATGGGTACGTGATGTGTTCCTCCATTTTTAAGTTAATGTCTTGTTGAGAGCCTCGGGCATTTAAAGTTGGTAATCCCAGTAGCATAAATCTAATAGACAGATTTTGTTGTACACTCCACATGATGTTGTTGCTGTACAGTTCAATGAAAAAGTTGTTTTAAGTAGCGATTGCACACGCGCCGTTGATTTATATTCAATTGTAATATGCGCTACACACGACGAAGTGGAATAAAAATGGACCTTATGATAAACTATGTAAAATTAAAATAAAAACTGATTATAATACATTTTTTATAAATATTAATATAAAAAAGAAAATAGGTTTCAATTATCTTCAATTTTAAAAAGTTCCTATTAAGAGACTCCACGAATCCTTGCAACACTTGTATCAACATGCTTGTGCTTGCAAAGTTTTCGTAAAAGTGCAGTCAAATTCAAGTTTCAGACCTGTTTCATGTAAAAATGTGCAATATAACATATCACAGTATCGTTTCTCATAAATTAGGTATTTTCAATTTCAAAATTTTATTTTAATTGAAAATATTTCATGCGAAAAGTGAATATATAAAATGCATTGCTTCTGTGTTTACGTAGCAAAATCAATAAGCAATCAATTAAATTGTGCGTGTACTTTGTAACCATCGTTTATGCATCAGTCTAATAAATTTGATGCAATTATATACCAATATTTAGAGGCATTCAATATTTCCAACACTAATTACAAATAGATGGGCGTATTAGTGTAATCAGTGCGAACCCATAGTACAGTAATCACACTACGCAGCGAGCATTTGCATTGGGTTCGTTACGATCACAAACATGAAGAGGTGAATTTAAATAATGAAGTTATTAAAATTTATATTTAAGGTGTACATATATAAATGAGACTATAAAGAGATATTAGTAATGTATCCGAAGAGCTTGCGCATGCCTAAAGTTCAAATCATAAATAAGAAATTTTCAGTATTAAGTTACTGCTTTAGTAAATTGTTACTAAAAGTGGCAACACTCATATATTGTTTTATGATCTATTAAGAAAATGATTTATAACTATTTAAAAACGTTTATATCGTTCATATATATTGGCATTTATTACCTTTATTTCGTAACCAATCATTTAAAGACATTTTTCATTGTGTTAAAAAATACATTTTATTCCGTCATAAAGTTACAGTTCTCCTTTTCTTTCTGTGTATGTGTGTGTGTATATACTTTTTATGGGCCATCTATTTGGCACGTAAAGCTTATTTTTTGATTAATTGCTTCATTTAACGGCCAAAGAAAAAATGAGCCATCACAATCATATGATAATGTCCCTCTTGGATTTTTATTTTTTTCGTATCAGTACCACAAAAGGTCATAAAAACTCGTGCTAAAATCCTACACCAAAACCTCAAAATTGCTTCATTATTAAATCTTTACCAACCATGAACATAATAACACATGATATGCTATACAATACTTACATGGACAATTGATCATCAGACAACAAAAACGCAGACACAAGAATGATTTTCATTGCAGTTTCTTACCATTTTAAATCTCTATTTTTTTTTGTGTGTCATTTGATTACAAATATATAACAAAAAATATCAGAATGGTTAGTAGAAAGTATAGGAGAATGTTTCATTGACAAAAATAATAATTGCAAACTTTTAAAACAATAAAATGAAAATGAAAAGTAGAAATCTATGACTTGGTTGATTTATTTTTATCATAGAATCAATTTTTCGTATATGAATATTTTTTTTTCTTTTGCAAAAAAGTATATACTAAGTTTATTTATATGGAGCTATTTTTAAAACAGTTTGTAAATACATATTCACAATTTTAATCGATTCTAAATATTGAATATTTAAAATTTAAATAAAAATTGGAAGACGTCCAATTTAAAATTAAATACCTGATTTTATTATCAATTCTAACGGCGGATGTTTTTGTAAAGACAAAATTCAATTTGAAGTTTGAAAAGTTTAATGGAATAACAGTTTTAATAATTTGCTATTTTTAAAATTTAAAAATTTCAATAAAATTTATGTGCAATTTTTTTGTTATGAAACATTCAGTACGTTTAGAAATACAATAGATTTTATTTTACCGAAACTAAGTGCTTAATTTTAAGGATTTGAACATTTTATAGAGTAATATTTCTATTTTTTTTTCAAAATAAAATGAAATTGTTGCTTTCCAGTTTCGTTGCTCAGTTGTTATAACAAACTATTGACATGGATTTAAATTTTGACTTATAAAGAGATAATTATTTCACTGTCCTATCCGTATTGATAAGTGTTTTAAAATTTATTTTAAGAAAGTCAGTGTATGCGTAAATTACAAGCAAACTTTTTTTTTATAAATTTGTATTAATTGATTTTCATTCCTTGAAGGTAAAAATAAAAAATAAATACGAGTAGGTATATTAAATCTTTTTAATTGGATATTTCTATCCTACAATTTTAAATATAAATTAAATTAAAAGTAAAAATTATTTCTAGCGAACAGGATCAAATTATGAGATACACGTAGAAGTAGGTATAGCCAGAGGCAATGTACATCTAATGTATAGCCATGCCTAACTACAAGGAGGGAAGATAGTAGCTGAAGCAAGTACGCGAAGAGTAATTATCAAGTCGTTAGTGTTTAATAAACTGAAACGATAGAATTGAAATGAAATTATATAGCAACTAATGGTTAAATAATTTTTCTGGAAACTGTTAGGAAAATTGGAATGTTAATAAATAATGATAATCGATGACATGGGAAAGTTTAAAATGCAGTTTAATTCAGCTGCAATTTAATTTAAATAATTTTGGGTAATCGATCTTCGAATATAATACGATGTCATTAAGGTGTTTGCATCTATTTATGTGAGTATGTGGAGAAATTGTCATGATAAACCAGTCACCGTGACTAATATAATTATAATATTGGTATAATAATGACATTTACCCCTGGTAGAAAAAATCGGCTAAGCTTTAAACAAAGCTAAGTACCTGGTTGCCGAAAAATGTTGACAAAGACTAATAATGGTTTACGTTATATAATGCTATTAGTTTGGTTGCGTGAAAGTAAAGGGTGTAGAGGGAACAGGGATGAATCTGAAAGGGCCCCGGGGGTCCCCATATATACTGTATGGATCATTACACACAGGTGCAGCGTCGAGGATGAGAAGGATGCGAGGAGGTTCATTTAACCATTCGTGCACTTGTTTTTTTTTAGAATTTTTAGGGTGCTGGACGGAATTAGCGACAGCGTAGTAAAATGACAATTAGTAATAAACGGTTTGCAATTAGTTGGAACTCATATTGACCGTGATGGCAACTGTAACGGAATCGAGCCTTGTTTATTGAGTGATAAACTCGCGGGATGCTTCATTACATTTCCCAGGAACTTATTTTACGAGTCGGCTTTAGTCGTTCTAATAGCTTGATAGCAATGGTGGGTGCAGTTTTTCATTATTTGCAATTACGCCGAACGACAGATCATTTGAATACTAACACTCGAGGGTTTATATGTCCCTTTTATACCTTTACTTTAAATTAAGGGTGCTGCTTTTTAAAACGTAAAACCTCCCTTTTTTATGCTGGCGGCACAAATTAAATTGGCCCAATGAATGTTTCTTTTACTACCACCCGTGCACGGTATTTTATTTCAGATCTCATCCCCAACAAATCAAATTTGATGTGCAATATTCCCGATTAATCCTGTTCCTTAAAGGTAAAACATCAAATACTTACAATCACCCCCAAAAAGCCCGCACGAAACGTTACAAAGAATATTCACAAAGTAATATCAATCTAAGATTCAACTTTTTAGCAGCAGTCAATAATATAAACTAAAATATGGTACATGATAAAAAAATTTCAACAGCAGCACCAAAATTTTGGAATTGATTATTGTTAATTAATTTTAATGAAAAATATTTTATTATATTTATGGAGGTAAGCATTAAGGAGAAGAAAAAATAAACAAGGAACGTGAAGAAAAAAAAAGAAGGTGGAATATTTTTTCATAAGAAAAAAAAATGAGATTGCATATGCAATGATTTATTTTACTAGCAACACATGTTTCAGATGCTATAATTAATACTCGTTCAGTGGAGCTTAGTGACCTACATACGATTTCATACTTACTAGGTGGGCCCTTGCTATACTTAGTTGTGTTTTTAGCACAAAACAAGGGGACCACGATTAATCATTAAACTAAAATTGTTTGTATTGGATGAATCAATTATAGGGGGCACATATGTTAAAAGAAGCCGCTTTTAATAAACTAATTATTCGTGTAAATTGACTCGAAATTCTACACGACATTACGACATATGTTGACGTGTCAAATTAGTAGTTACATTATATTGGTTTAGTGTTTGCCCATAGGGATTACCTTTATTACTCGTACCCTAATGCTGACTGCGTCCCCTCCAAGAAAAATTTATATAAATATATTTAAGCTCCAGTTAAAGCACTTAGATATACAATTTTATGGATTGCGAGAGCGCGTAGCGCAAGTTTTATTTGGGCTCTGTAATTTTTAAATTTTACGACCATAGTAACCCCCTTGAAATTTTTAAACGTTTATTTTTACATGCTTAAATCGCAAGATTTACTACCGAGATGATGAGAAACATTATACCGGCTTTGTTTTATTCACATACTCTTAAAATAGCACCCCACTAGGGGGAGAAATCTCATACATCAACACGCATCCACATTATTATGCATTTCTCTACATTTAAGTTGCCCAAAATCTACAAAATCTATATCAAATTACGTATTATTGGGAAACGGCTTCTTGATCATATGAGGGGTAATGGTAAGTGAGTGGGTTTTATTCTACCGTATAAAATTTTATTAATTGATTTTCTTTTTTACATTTTTCCTAGTTAATTGCTTGTTTTTATTTATAAATAAATTCATCCCTGGATTTCAACATTCTTACCTCCCAGCAATACTAATTTTTCTGTGTTTAATGCAAATTCTTAATAAAGTAATGCATTAGTTTTTCGTCATTTATTCTATCTAATTAAACACGTGTTCCGAATTAAAGAAAAGTGTTGAGGATATTAGGAAACAGCAAACAATTTGTACGTGCAAAGGAAAGTAAAAGTAGAGTAAACAATTCGGAAGAGAGTTTTCGGATTGATTTGCTGCATGTAAAACGAGTAGTTTGACCCAGTTTATAGAGTTGAAGGTTAGTAGAAAGGGAGAAAATGACCGATACATTTAATCCTTAATTATAGAAAAGTGCGGCACATAATGAATTGATATATCAAATTGAATAGAAGGAGATAAAGCTGCTGATTAATATACGAGCGTTTGTCAACAACAATTAGTAAGCGTAATTACTGTATGTATAATTATTGGTCGTAATTGGTATATAGTTGCGAATAACAAATAAAGGCGATCGCATTGAAAACAAATAGAATAGTGGCTTGTTGGATAATAATAAATCTTATAAATGAATGTACTGAATTAAAGCTCTACATATAATTTCATCTCTACTTTATTAGGCCGTAATTATTACGATAATAAGAAATACCTTATTTTACATTGATAGTATAAAACAATTACGCACAACTTTTCCCAACATGTAACTCGGCACTAATCAACGTTGTAAATTATTAAAATAAAAAAAATTATTTTTTCAAAAACAGGTCGAAATATTCAATTAGAGACATAAACGCTACTACACAATTAAAAATATTAATATCTTTAGAGAATATTTTATCAACTTCAATTACAATTTATTCGAAATCACTTAATCTCTTTCTTTAATTTTGTAAATTTATTTATCATTTTTATAGAAAGGAGGGCGTCAAGTTCTCTGTGCCGAATGATGTCGGCAAGTTGGAGGGCTCCCCTAAATTTATTTACTGTATTTTTTATATCACAAGTAAAATTATACTTAATGAATAATTCAATGTTTTTATTTAAAGAGCACGCGTGTTTATACCAAAGATATTATAGTACGCATACGAGTGTAATAAATATTTTTTCGACATGAAGTTAACATAGACCTGAAAATCAAGAAGACACATTTTATATTTAGGAAAAAGTAAACGAATTATTTAATGGCCTATTGTATAATAATTGTGTAAATATTTCCTGAAAAGGGGATGAATGGTACGCGCCGAGGTTTATATAGGGTGAGCTTGAATAGCTTGTTCGATATAATACAAAAAGTGGAAATTTTGTTATGGCAATGTGCTCATTAACTATTAAATATAGGTTCATTATCTACTTAACTATTGTAATTTGTGCATGATTTATTGTACAACGGGAGTGATTACATCATCTTACACGAAGCGCACCTGGACCTGTTTGTTATCTATTGTGTTATTTAATTATATGTGTGGCATTGATAATAATAAAACAGCTACACTATATTTATATTAAATTGAGACTAAAGGAAATGTCTTCACAATAGGGCTCACAAAACTTTACTTCACGCAATGCACTTAAATAGGCGTGAACCGCTACAATACCATTTTAAGCCGTGCTTCTTCTTTTTATTTTTATTATTATTATTATTTCTTATATTCATGCACGTCCAAAACCACACATCTTTCAAAAGTAAAATCACCAATAATCGCCATTTGCGAGCTTTTATTTTTGTGTATTAAATTATTGAATAACAAAATGCAACCGCTTGTTATTTTTAAAAATATTTTCACAACCTGATACATTCGTATTCTTTTAAATAATTTTACAACGTTAAGAATGAAAGTTGATGATGTATAATTATTAATAAAAAAAATGTATTGTGAAACATGGTAAAATTATTTGTTGTCAACATTGAAACATTTTCTCCACTAATAATTGGTTTAAAATTCGATTCTTGCAATTTTTGTAACTACCACCTGTTATTTTTCTTTCTTCTTTTGGCATATATTTTTGTCATGACAAGCCTTCAGCCTTCAAGATATATTTGCTTGCATGACAGAATTGGCACAGATTCCAAATCAAACTAATTTTGTACACATGGGTATAACCTGCAGCAATTTTTTTATTGTATTTATGGAAAGAAAAATCAACGACCCAAAAGAAATTTCAAAACTAATGCGTTCAACATGTTCCATTTATTTAATACATTCTTATAAAAAAGTAAATAGTAAGTAAATTTCTGATTTATATCCGATTTTGTACGATAGTTCAAATATTTTATTTAATATCAAATATAGTTGTACATAAGAATAATTTACGATACGTTCTATAATATTAACAACAAATGGAATCTTGCCATTAGCAAATTTAGATAAATTTATTATCTACAAGAATGATTTGGAGTTATTAAAGAAAACTCTAAACCATCCTTGTAGATAATAAATTTCCGGAGCATATTTGCGATGTCTTTTCCTATTGACGCGGAATCCTTGAGATGGTAAATAAGTGTGTGTGTAACTGTGACCAGATACTAAAAAATGATGTGTGATCGTTTTAAATCTCTTTTCTTTATCTTTTTTCTTTTTCAATTTTTATTTTATCGTGGGAAGTTGTCGCAAAAACAAAAATAAATAGTAGCGTAATCAGTTAAGCAACAACCAAAATTTTTAAATGTAAGTAGTTGGCTTTATCTCATTTACTATTATTATTATTTTAATTGGTTTGCTTGACCAGTAAAATATATAGTTTTAAATTGCACGTTTAACGATAAATCTTCTGAACCAGCTAATTAATAAAGAATAAAAGAATAAAATTGCTTTAATAAGGACAATATTAATGAACACATCTATAAATTGATACTAATTGATGATAACATAAAATTAAATACTGAATAAAATTGTATAAAGCCAGCAGGATTAAAGATGTAAAATGTAAAGTGATTTCTACCTCTGCGACTGTTGAAATGTAACCGAGATGAAAAAGAGTGGCTGTTAAAATAATTACATAAGTATTAATGAATGAGGAAGTGAGTCTGATGCGCAATTGTATAAAATTAGCTGTAAAGAAAAAATTAATTCTGGAATAATATTACCTTGTCTTCACGTACATTACAAAGTGGAAGTGCATAAAATAAATTGCAGCGTGTTTGTTTTAACGCAATATTGTAATTATTAAAATTCTGGGCTCGTTTTTCTAGTGTTCGCTTTATGAGGATCGCATAAAATTTTTACTAACGCTGTAAATATTTTTATTGTTTACTTAAGTGAATGAAATTATTGATTTGAATCAAGTTGGATGAAATAAAACAACCTTTAGTTTTTATTCTATTTGGTTGTTTTATGTTGAGGTTACATTTACAGCTTCATCCAAATTACATTTGGATTTTATATTATTATTAAAATTGACGAATTAATATCAATTATTTATCGAAGTTTTAATTTGCCGTAAACTAATCATCTCATATGTGAGCGTTACCTAAAATAACATTTACAGAAGTTTACTTTGTCATTTATTGGTAATTAAATCAAAGCCGAAACAGGTCATAGCAAGTGGGAATTTTTATTTTATTACATCATTCAGATTATTTTAAGTTATAGTCATGTCAGTCAATTATTGATTTAGAGTTAATTGTATTTTTGGTTTTGGGGTTGTAATTTCTGTGGCGAGTGGATCATATGTGAATGAGTATAATAACCTGTTTGGTTATTGTATGTATAAGGTATCCCTAAAGCAGAGTGTATAATATGTCATGTTGTCATTCAGCAAGTGAGTAATTACCGTGAACTGCTATTGCCTATTGACAGATGCGTAGGTGTAGTGACCCCCAGAGAATAACTAAATCACCCTACCACCCCAGTATTGTTATAGAGGAAATGATGGACAAAATGATGTTCACAAAATTAAAAATTTATTTGATCGGATATTCTATTGTTAAAACTAGGTGGTGACGGACATAACTTTTTTTGCTGCAAAAATTCCATGAATATTGAGGGGGAAACGTATACATATAAAACACGGTCCTTATGTAAATCAGGGGTTACGTTAAATATGTATTTTCTATAAAAAAAGGCAGTTTGAAAGTCATTAGTGGTCAGTCCTGCCCTTCATGAAGACGTATTTACATAAGCAAGATACAATCGTGACATTTCTCTTCTATTTATTTCTAGGACTGATTTGCTTATGGTGCGTGCTCATGCACAATATAAAATTCTAATGAATTACCAATCCTAGTACATCTCATAAAAATTGATGGAATTTATTGCCTCGTTTGAATTTCATAACAGCCTTTGCTTTCAAAAACAGCGCGCACGCGCTACTGCTGTTATACACAATACAATTTATAACTACAAAATTTTATTATATAAATCTTTGCTTAAATAAAAATTAATTGGGTAAATAAAATTTTTTAAATATTTATTATAAAATAAAGTGTTTAATTTAAAAATTCAAACACTGTTCTTATCATAAATCCGGTTGTGCACAAAATTTCTTGAACGTTGATTATTTTGAAACATTCATATATTATAATTGAAATTATTGCATTACTTGCATTTGTTATTGATATTATGAACCTTCATTGCTTGCATTGCATAAAGTTATAGATAAAATTATTGCACAATGAATGTTTTACATTGCAGCTGTAAAAATCAGGTAAAAATGATACACAATTCAAACAATATTGTGCGTAGCTGTCAGGAAGCTTATCTACAAGATAAAGGATCACCTTATCGTTATAACAAATATTGAGTAAGCGCAAGTGATATTAACACAAATATTTTTTTAAATTTATACTTATCGACAATACAAATATAACTTAAACTATTTTATAATTAATATAAAATAATTTGAAAAATTTTATTATTTTATACTTGCAATTGTAAAACATTTAATATTTTAAAATTATTTTTAATCACAACTTTACCCGAAAAGCAGACTATAAAATATTTCTTTATTTTCTCTAAAATTTTCTTTAGAAGCATCACTGCTGAGGAGGAGGAGCCATACTCTATGAAAAATGTAAACACTACTTTAGAGATCTAGTTTTAATGCAAGTTTTATATATAAATACAGTTTTATCTGCATTGCTGTTATAACTGGACAACCAGTTCTTGTTTTTATTTATCGATTAAAATTAAATGGTGATAGAATAGTATCGTAATCAAAATTAATAACCAGAAATGATTATAATTTTCTAATGGTATTGGTTATCGTGAAATAATAATGTATAATTCACGTGGAAATTATGATATAAATTGATGTTCATGGGGTAATAAATCAAATAGGGTTTAGGGTAATCATTAACGATTATTCGATAGTGTAAAGCAATCGGAGCTTGTTTTGTGTATTTATAAGGCTTAATGATATCGATAACAATTAAAGTAATAAAAACTTTTATAGAAATATTTGTGCACAACTATCGTACGTTATAGAAGAAGCGCAAAAAAATGTAAATAAAACAATGGAGAAGAAATAAAAGGAAGAGAAGCGTACGCGTGCGCGCTAATAATTGTGAAACAATACTTAATTCTGCGAGTGTAATGTGCATTGGTCGCGAGTTCAGTAAATAAAACAAGTTATACCTGAAGGCTATACGGCGAAGTGGCGCCTACCGTTTGGAGGTTAAAGAAATCGTGATCCGTTCTTTTTCCAAGCAACTTCCACAGGCTCATCGTTCACTCGAAGCACACATTTTTAATAAATACGCAGAAAATTATTTTACAAAAAATATCTACTTGAACAAAATAATCTGAATATAGTTTTCATTTTACAACTAATGAAAAGCAATCATATTTGATAAGATTATGAAGATTTTATTTATATAATGATTGCAACGTTGAAATATGAAATAATGACAAAGTGATAAAACAGTTAATATCTAATCAAGGTCTGCAATAAAATAAAACGAATTTGTTGCAACTTTAATTGTTAATTAAAAATTATGTAAACCTCCATAAGGCGATAAAACCAAGGTTATTGTTTATACTCTATACTTCCCATAACCAGAGTATTTTGCGTGCACCTATAGCCTATCTGTAAAAATCTAAATTTCCTGTTTTTGACACTTTTTACCCTATCACCTTTCGAACCAAAAGATTCTTACAGATCTTTTGATATTTCGAACAAATTTTGCACATTATTCTAGTTAGTTTTCAGCAGTTCAAGAAATGAGATTAAGGTATTTATAACAAAAAATACAAAGTAACCTGCAAATGACTTTTTGTATTTTTTATGTGAAATTATTTCTTCACTAGCTTTGTATTGCACGATTTTAGAATTCTGTTTACTTGCTATTATCGTAGGTTTCATTGGACCTTCTTTGTTTTTTTTTTGACATTTTATTTCGTTGGTATTACAATAAATAAATAATCTTTACTTCTGTTATATAATAAAATACTTGGAAAATTTCCACTTCCTATTAGAAATATATTATATAATATTTTAATGATGTACCAATATCATATTAATCTTGCGTAAAATCTTCGCCAATTCTTGAAAGGAGTGGTCAAAAACCTTACATATTTCGTTGTTTAGGAATCCCAAATCTACAATTTCTCTCCCTTTCTATCATACTTTCAGTTTATAATTTACAAAGAAAATAAAAATAAATAAATTGAAGAAGTAACTAATGGGAATAGATTATAATTTCGTAGGATAAATTATGTAGGTTGAAAGTATGTATTTTCAAAATTGATTTTTTTTCTCAGTTTTGTTTCAAAATATTAATATAATTTTTTTAACAGATGTTGCTTGTAGGTATCGTGTAGGACCCTCTTACAAATTTCGCCGAAGTTGGTAAAGAAGTTTGCGTGTTCGTTTGCTCGCGCTTCTTTTTATATTAATTAATAAAGCAAAAACAATATAATTATAGACGAGTGTTGGCCAGTTGGGAATGGAATATGTATGGTATAGTTGACCATGGCCTGGGTCAACGTATTCTGTAGTAGATATAACATGCAAGGCGCACAACTACCACTCTTGTAGGCCACGCTAAGCTCCGCAACAACAAACGGACAAGGAAGTATAGATGAATTTGCGTGTGCGCCAAAGTTTTTATCTGTGCCAATCAACCCATCTTATTATATCTGCGAATTAGCATCGCAACAGAGACAAAACAAACAAGAAATTATATACATCCACAGTTAGTTGATTAAAATTTGTGCAGAAGAGATTTAAGAACACCTTATAAATTACACGTGTATGCATGTGAGGCTTTACAACCATCGTAAATTATAAATATAAATAGTTTCTGGGAAAGAACGACACGTTCAAGAAATTAGAGTAAAATGACCCATAACAATTGTGGATAGAACCTATTATTGTGTATATTTCGAACGCGGTTGTACATCTCCGTAATTACCGACGGTTATTATTATAAAAAAGTAGTACCAAAACCAGTTGGCGAGTGTAGGAGGAAACATTTTATAGGGGTCACTTGGGTCGCGCAAGATTACTATCTGAAGATGGGCCACGCGCTCGCGCAGGTGTTCAGTTAGGGGCCTGGAGTAAATCCTGGATCTGGTCGGGGTCACCACGAAATGCCCAGCAAGACACCGTTGTGCCTAACACACGCGGACGTGCGACATCTTGTTGCACTTAATTGCTTATTGTCTCGATCATAAATATTCATAAGCCGTAATCTACATATCTGTCCATCTTCTAATAACCAAGTTTCTAAGACTCTAGCGCTCGCTCATATACATAATGTATACAAACAACTTTGATAAGGTTAATATTCATGATTGTGTGTGTACGCGCGCGCTCGAACCATAGCAAAAGCTGTTGGCTTGGTAGCGTACGGCAGGGCTATAATAAGTAATATATAATAGAAATAGGTTTGGTAATAAATAACGTGGATGAAAAGAGATGCTGGAAGTTGTAGTGCAAGTGTGCAGCGTAAACCTGTGAAGTGGAGGTGGATGCATCCAACGGGTAGTACACCAACTGGTGATGCCTCGTGTTGGACTATTGTATACACATACATAGCATAGCAATGACCAGAGACTAGGGCGATACAGGGAACGGAGCAAAGGGAAGGAAACGAACGGGCAGTTACTGCTACTGTGTAGCGGAGAGCCGGACACCTGGCCAGAGCCGCGGTCAACTTGACCTGTAGACTCCCTTAATTATAATTATTAACCAGTAGCGTGTTTCTTATTTGCAGTCATCTTATTACACAGATTGGTTGTATATTCATCTCGATCCCGTTGATATTTTTAATTGGCTGACAGAATAATTTATACAATTGGCTTATCCGCGAATTTAATTATTCTGGCGTACTTCTGGCCCTCGGGGTAAAGTGTCCACCACTTTAATTTATAGGACCATGCATAAATAATAGGCCACTTCAAAATAAGAAGAAAAGAAAACCATGAAAATAATCGAGAAACTTGCTTAATCAACTCGTCTTATAATTATGTAAGAAGATAATTGTCAATTTTGTTGCACATTACCAAATAAACTTTAATTGAGATCGATACTTGATGGAAGTAAAATAAAACTCAAAGTTCATGATTTTCACCATTTCTTAAAAATATGTAATCATATATTATTAAGAACTTTGAGTCTTATTTTTAAAACCAAACATTAAAGAATTTTAAAAAATTAAGTTCTATATTCATTCTCAATTTTTGAGGATATTTTCGTTACTAATTATTATTAGAAATATTTTTATGAAAATTTTAATAAGTCATGTGAATGGGACGACTGAAACAAGTCCAGTTCAGTTACTTAATTAAAGTTTCATATTGATTTCAATATTATTGTACAATATGAAACATTATGGATTGTTATGAAAATAAATCTTGGTAGAAGTGAAAATATTTTAAAATTAACGAAATTTATTACATAGGTATTCTTGTAATAAATCAAATATGTCGTATTGCAAAGTAGAATTAACAGAAATAAATGTGTGCATGTGTGTGCAAAATAAAACGAATTAAAGCAAATTGCAGATTTGTAAATTTTTTCCCAAACCAAATCCCTGCCTATCGGCCTACAACAGCATTTATTTGTACAGATCTCAATCTCCAACCAAGCAAACAATAACCAGTATTTTGTAAAACCACCAAAACCAATCACATTTGTAATCATACCCTTCGTGCAGCTCCTAACGGCATCTCTAGAGAATAAATTATTGGTGTGACTACAACTATTAAAACTAATTACAGATTTGCATCGGCTGATATACATGTCCCTTAACGGTTTCTCCGTTTCTCCCATAACTATAATTCCCTCGTATCTACTAATGGCTGTTGATAATACAGTAGCGCGTGCCAAAACGCAAAAATGATAATTAATAAGTGTGGTGATGTAATAGTTGTACTAAGAGGTCAATGCTAATCTTGGGAGTGGGTCAACCAGCTATGAAAGTCATGAAGTTTAACTAATGCTAGGAAACCTGTTTACGGAAAGCAGAAAAGCGTCAAAATAAATGGAAATAAAACAAAATTATAAATAAAGCGTAAGTATAGAGTGAACAAGCGTGGTCCGAGATGACCTGAGGTCAACAACTCTCGCAGTCTCCTCCTACTCGGTGTCTGCACAGCAGCGGATGGCTGCGACGGCGGTTGTCGGTGGTGCATGTAACAGCGGGACCGAGGAGGGACTCCTCGGGCCGGACGCAAGCTTCACTTCAGGAAAGTGCAAGTGCGGCTTGTACGCGTGATCGTTCAAGGCCGTCAACTGCACCGCTAGCCTTGGCCGCAGCGCGCGCTTGGCTCGCGACGCTGTCATTTCAGCATCTCCGCCGCTCTTCTCTTGATACTCGCTCCTTCCCTCGCTCTTTCCAATCATCCATTTTATCGTCCACAGTTCGCAACCTGTAGCACCTACGCTAAATGCGCACCCGGCCGCGCGACTCATTAATTCACTGCAACTAAACCATAGATCCGTAACGTCATTAATTCATTTTTATTTCTTTAACAAATCTAACAAATTTTTTCGTGCTTTTTTCTCCTTCTAAAATGCATGGAAATTTTCTAATTTTACCGTGCTGCAACAATGAGATATTACCTGCGATTTATATAATTACATACCAATTTTTAAAAATTTGGCTTTTTTGGTCAATTAATCTTTTTTATAAAAACAACATTTTATTTAATCTTGCAAAAGGAGGATCTGTAGTATTTGTATATAAAAAGCTAGATATACTTAAAGAAATTCATTTAACCCATCTTATCAGTATCGGCGAAATACTCCTAAGGCGCGATCACAAAAACTAGATTTTGATAAAAAATATAACGGGTGATAAAAACTGATTCGTATAAAATAATGTCTGGCAAAATATCATGGTCTAAGTATGGAAAGCCTTCTCAAAAAACATCCAAATATAATATTCACCAGAATAAGGTCATTTTAGGAATATGATGGAATATACCTCTGACATTGTACCCTCTATTTCATTCTTTGCAAAACTTTTTGGATGGAAAAACTTTCACACAAATGAGAATGTCAAAGCAAAGTCTTTTGTTGCAAAAAATAAGAGTTTTAGAGTTTTACGAAAAATTAATCATAGAATTTATTATATTTTTCTTGTCATTCTTTGTTTTCTGCGCATCTTCTTTTTTAGATTTTTATTAGTTTTTACTTCCTTCTCACAAATCATACGTCTTTTGTCACAAAATTCTTGGAAACTAATGTGATAAAATTTTCGACCAACGCTGCCCAAAAACAAAATCGATAATCTAATAGAGCCTTTAGTTAGGCTATTGGTACTTACAGTAGTGAAAATTATTTTTTTTTTATAGTACCGCAATTTAAACTTCTACAGATCCAGTCTACAACACCAAAAAAAAAAACGAGCTTACTAAAAATATTCTTTCCTATTCATTTTATATAAGCGATTAGAAAACCTTTTTTATTCTGGTAGCTTAACAGATATTTCCCAATTTAAAATCGATAGCATTATCATTTAACTACTCTATATTAGAATTACATGAAATTTTTTTGTTATTAAAAACATTATTATTTATATATTTATATAAAATAGTATTTTTCAAACCGCAAACTTCAAAGATTTTAAGTTTTAAAATGAAAAGTTGTAAGTGCAAATGAGCAAATTTAATAAATAAGCATAAATTTAAATAGAATTTGTATAATTTAATGATATCAAGACTTCAATAAATATGATGGTAGTAGACCATTGGAGTTCTGTTAGTTTTGATATGGAAGATGCATCCAGTTTTATTGTTGGATTATTTTGTTCATTCTACATGCACCGAGTCGATATACCTACATAAAAATAAACGTAAAAAATAGAACCCAGAAATAAAAAAGCACATCAGCTGGAAGTGAGAACCGGTTTAGTTCGTACCTTCTCTATCTCTAGTAGTACTACAATTACTGCTACTACGACGTAAAATTAACGATGGGTGCATGAGACGGCTTGACTAGGATACTTCATCTTAATATGCTGTTATAACGCTCCAATCTCACACTAAAATCTTACGCTATATTTCAAATCAACTTTTTTCAGGTTCCAAATAAATGATTAGACGGCTATCAATCAGCGAATGATTCGCTTGTGCTTAAAAAAAGCAATGGGGTAATTAATGTGAGGATTTAATCAACTGTGTAATTAAAAAAGGAAAATAAACGGCTACTGGTAGTAGATATAGGTTTAACGTAGTAATAAGCATTATTATACGTGCCGAGATAAAAACAACGTCTTCGATAATTATAGATAGTACCCTGGATTAGCTTAGAAGGTCAATGGACCAAAGCAGGGCAACGAACAAGGGTAAAGCAATCGTGTAGAGGGAGTTTACTTCAACGTTACATCGACCTGTTACACTCTTAACAATAGGGATAGCTTTCATAAACCCGGTTTCCTTCTAAATATAATAACCCAATGCACCCACGACCCGTCAGCTATAAAAACGATTTGCAGGTACTCTCATTTCAAATGATAATGAAGCAAATGTTTGTAGGCCCATATTTATATATTAGGAACCAGAGCTGACCCATAAAACCTGACACGTGTTCCATGATGGTTCGAGTCGAGTCCAAAAAAAATGCAAACAAATGTTTCTATAAATCATCGATCTTCGGTTTTGACACAAAGTCTATTAATTACAACATTTACACCATTATTTAATTTTTATTTAATCACTCGTAAAATATCAAATAACAAACAACTTCCACATAAAATTAAACATGTTATCATGTTACTGGCATATCTAACTACAAAAACATTACACAGGCAATTTACACACGATAAATAAATTATTTTAATCTCAACTTCAATTACAACTTTCCAAAATAATATATTTATAGTGAATATCTATTAAATGAGATATTTTGAGTATAGAGTAGGTACAAGAGAATTTTGACAAATTAAATACTTCTACAAGAATTTTCTTTTTTTACTTCACATGTTTTTAACAAATTTTAAATTTCAAACCGAGGACTTTCTTAAATTGTAGGATATGACTAAAAATTTGATAGTAGACAAGGTTCACCAAAGTTGATACATTCAACTGTTATTTATCTTTTATTCAGTTTCTTTAATAACTTCTATAATTAAAATAAAAGAAGATTTCAATATACCCCACAAAAAATTTCTTTCAACTTTCGACAGTTTTCATGCACCAGTCATTTTCATCTTATAAAATTTGCAACCAATTACTATATTTCATTATCAACTAACTTATCCTCATTTGTTTCGAAAAGAAATGTGGCATTTTTATTCTTTCTCAATTGTCCAAAAAGTGTCCAACTTTTTATTAAAAAGAATGTTAGCTAGAAGCGATTTTTTAAAGCCTCTTCTTAAACCTTATACAATGATTTTTATAAATATTTTGCAAAATTAGCTTTTTTGTATGCATTAATTTTGGAAGTACCTGAATACCATTACGAGGCCTCTTTGATTCCTAGTTTGTAAGCAAAATGCTAAACAAACCAATAAATTAAAACGCCATAAAATACATTTTATGTGTCTTCTGGCTCCTTAAAATTATTCGATCATTAAATCGGATAATTATAAAAATTACTCATAAACCACAAAAAGCTATAAATATAATTCCCCAAAAAAAAAATGAATTGGTATAATTTATAACAACTTCTGCAGCACTAAATTTTGGTGGAATTAAGATCACGTCGAGAGAAAGTTTAATGTAACATTAAAAATCATATGTGTGCTTGTTGCATCATCTTGGAGCTTAATCTTTCTTTGGCTGATTTGGTCTTGGTATAATAGGTTTAAATACATGGGGAGATTTCAAATGAACAAAAAAAAGAACAAGAAGTAAACGTGTGTTGACCCTGCTGGTTTTATAATAGGTAAAATAAAATGGGATGCAGTCACGGGTCTTTACTAACCTCGTCAACACGCGACTTTTGTGGCTAGTTATGCAAATGTTTTTAGGGCTTTATGAATTTGCGAAACAAGCGTCCTTGTTGTACGCAATGTACGCACACACCACGCGCTATCCACATGTGGCGCCCAGCGTGTTGACGCACGTGTGACATTTATTGGTGCAAGCTGGTTGCACATGCGATACAAACATCATACGGAGGAGTTCAGCGGCCCCGAATTCAATAGATCTCCCCCGCGCACTTCACAGGATTTTGCTAAAAATTTATATGATACAACGAATAAAATTGTATTGACTTACTAAAGGAAATGTTTGTTTGTTGTTAATGATAACAAAACTACCGTATTACAACACACGTAGCCAAAATAAATATATTGCTTGTGTTTAAAACTTTTTGAATGTCTTCCTTGTTGTCCTCAAGGACGTCTGCAGATAAGCATTTTATATGTCACACTATCAATGTCATTACCTTTTAATCATATATCAATAGCAGATTAAAGAAGAAAGAAGTGATATACAGATTTGTTTCAAAATTCTAAAATTTAAAAATCTTTTTTTAATTTTGTATTCTGCCTTTTCTTAATATCTTCTTTTTCTATTCCACTTTCTTTTATTTTTTATTTTTAACTCCATCTGGTATTATTTTATTTACTATGATTACTGTATGTTCCTCTCCTATACTAGATCTTGTTTTCATATTTTCTTGATAAAAAACAATTTTTTGTTATTTGCTTGGTTTGTGGATTTGTTTGTTATTTAAATGCAATTTGAGATCTTTTTGGTTTAAATTTTGAAAGCCTATTTAGTTTTTTACTCACACGACAGCTTTATTCCAGCTAATTTTTGAAGTTGTTGTTTTAGAAGATCTTCTGGAAAGTGTTATAATTTATACGCGTATAGCGCGAAAATTGATTTACCGAGGTGTAAATGAACTAAGGAAAGCAATTAAAGAAGCAACTCAACGAATAAGTGATAAAACATCACTTAAATAAACATGCGAACTAGAAATGGTAACAATGAAGTTACTGTGCAATTAACAAACTGACAAACAAATAGGCAAACAAACAAAACTAAACGGACCATGAAACATGCAAACTAGTCATCGGCCCACTGCACGCTTAACCCGATAAATTTATTAAATTAAGTTTATGAAGAAGATAAGCGATACCTGTTTGTGATACGCTATGAAAAACGCAAGGTGTATATCAGATTAAATTTATTCATCTGATTTCTCAAACTATAAAATACGGTAAGCAGTTTTAAAATTATTAAATTATTAAAAATATATAAGACATTTCAGGTGCAACACATTATACAAAATGTGTTTTCTTCAAGTGGTTTTAATAAAAAAAAGTGTTTTTGTTGAAAGGTGAATATTAAAAATAGTAATACATATTTAAATTGAATGTGAAGATTTTATCACAATAAACTTTGTTGTTATTCAAATAACGTTGTGTGTGAAGGGTCGGTCCTTTGAAATGAACGACGATTATTTTTGTAACCTTTTAGTGTTGCTTTTGGAAAAATTTGTTAAGTAGAAAAATAAGGGTGTTAATCCCGAAACAAGTGGCGCGTTTATTATTTCAGTTGGTTAGGAATAATGCAAGAGCCGTGTCCATTTATGATTTGATCTATAAGCTCTTATTAATTGCCCACAAGATTGTCACAGATGCGGGGGGTGTAGCCTTGAGCATATTGTGCAATCTATTGTGTATGGCATATCAACTTCTTTGTGCAAATGCATAATGTTTATGGATAGAGCGCAGACGCTATGGGCACAGCAAGTACTTTTCTATTACATCATTGTTGGACTGTTGTTAATGATTGCACACACGTTTTCACTATACTTAATTGAGTATGAAATTAGTTATAATTCAAGAAAAATATGAATTATGTTAATATTATTGTCCTTAGAGGAAAATTAATTGCAGGTTGGTAGATCGATTTGATTTATATTGGAGTATGCGAGGAAATATTGCAAACTGCAATTATCTTTGTAAAGATATGTTATATAAATTGATGTGGGTAAATGTTAGTTTCGATGACTGTTTTGTATCTTAAAAGATTAGCGCGCGCGCGCGTTTGAGTTTAGAGCAATTTATTTCATAAAAAAAGGACGCGCACAGGTACTTATTAATTTAATAATGAGTGCGAGGTGTGGGGTTATTTAATTAGAACACAAGAGATGGAGGAGAGTAAGAAAGAATATATTTGGATCGCATGTTTCCGAGCGCACTCGAGAAGGAAGCCTGCAGGTCTACGTGTACGACTCTCACAAGTGAGGATAATCTGCCTTCATCTTTGTTCCGTGAGGTTTTTTTTTGTTTACATGTTGCAGCTCCCGGTGTTAGCTTGCCTCTACGCGCCTCGGGCAACTCGAAACAGCCATCATTTATAAGTGTAGCGATACGAAGAACTTGATTCCGAGTTGCCTTTACTAAAGATGTTGATGACCTTACACACTTTTTTTTCTTTTCTTTTATAACATTATGATGTTTTGAGAAGACAATTTAAATTTTCCACTCATGAGATCGAGGGGCTTTGTTTTACACCCTAATTTTTGGGAGGATCTTCTTGATCGTATTATTATGTAAATACATGCCTTGTTAATCAGGCATATATAAGCTATATTTGTAACGTATATGTAAATCACCAAGTAGAATTCGAGGTCACTGCAATGTTTACAAACAGAACGTATGTTAACGTAGCAGAAAATAAAATGTCAATTCTTCAACGTGTTTCAGAATAATATATTCTGCATAATAATCTCGTTTATTTCACTGTTTACTTGTCTACATTAAAAATAAAAGTTTTTAAAAATTCTGGAACGGGTTCCTCGTGTATATTTTCCGTGGATATTCGATGGATATTTCACAATGGAATAGATAGATAATCATAATACATTTATAATCAGATGCACGCATATTGTTAACATAACAAGTGGAGAGCAAGGTTAAACAATACTGGCTGATGCTAGGGATCCAATATGCGGATTATTACATCACATCTCTAATTGCCATGCAGTTAGCAGCTAATGTTCGAATTTTAATAACCCGGCTGAAGGTTTTCTCCGCATGTTTGCATTATTTACTTGCTAATTGGCGAACCTTGAAAGAAAATAACTATGATACCGAGGAACTTCAGGTTAACTATGTGTGTTTGTATTGTAATTATACAGAAAGCACGGTTTTTGCAGGTAATAAATGACGCTAGAAAGGAGCCTGAGGACTACAGGTGTTTCTTGGGGTGACACAACTTCGTCTTATGTGGGAGTGCTGCTGCGTAGTGCCCTTTCTACTACCTGTACCTTTTTTTGTTTTTAATGCATCCACTGTTATTCTTTAATTACTCGTGTTATGAAATGCGCAATTCTCTTAAAATAAGTCCCACGTTGGCCGCTAAATATAAACCGCACTACACGTAACCCTTTTTCCCACGTCAAACTTTCCTCTTAGTCCTCAAAACAAATAAAATTCTATTTCTAAATCACATATTCTTAATTTATCATTTTGCTTTCTCACGATCGTTTAAAAATAAAATGAAAAAAAAAACTAGATTAAAAAATTCATGGACATTAATTTATAAACCATTCAGTAACCTAAATCTAAATTCTATTTTATCAAAAAGAGAAATAAAATTAAATCAAAAATTGGTTTTATACTTTGCAATCATAACATACTCATTATACCTTCCGACTTTTTAAATTCTTTTGTTTCAAAAAAGTTAAAATATAGACTTCTTTTTGCAGTAATAATGTAGAGTACAACAGACAATAGTGGCGCATGGTTAGATCATCTAAAAGAAGCTTTAGTTGGCTTAAAGTTTAAAGGCGAGCGTTCAAACAATTTTTGTATTAATTACTTATTTGTGACGTATGGGTGATTTATTTATATTTTATACGATAAAGCAGTGAAGCAAAATTTGCCCTTTTCGAATATGTCCCTTGAAAATAAAGCTTTCTTGTGTAATAAGGAAAGATAACTTGTATAGGAAGGCATACGAGTTTGTTCGCGCGCTCTAATATTTGATTGATGACCTCAACAGTCCGTTTTGGACATAGCAGCAATCAAAGTAAAAACCCTTCGAATGACCACGTGTGTTACATGCTGTCCAATCTCTCATCAATCTTTTTTTAGAGAAAACGAATACAGTAAATGTGCTACTATAAAACATCAAAAGTAGATTTTAAGCCCATCCCGATATGTTTGTTCAAAACAGATGCAATCCAGATATCCCGGAGTAGGTTGTGGTTGACCTCGCAACAAAAGGGGTTGAGTTCGCATTCAATATAATTTTAACATATGAATTATCCTGTCTGCATAACAGGTACGTGAAGGGGCCAAGGGTTGTTTGTATGCGTGTTGAAACGGGACGAGACGGGACTAAGACCTGTACTACATCGCACCTGTTGTGCCTTCAAGTGGTTCCTCCCGTTCCCATGTTGCCGCAGTTAACCGTGATTGCCGATCGGGCGATTCACCTTGGCGAGTGAACTTTAAAAAATCATCCCACTACCCTCCTAGCCTTGAAATGTAAACGGCACGATTACATGTTTCTGTCAAATTGATTGGATAAACATTTAATTGGCCTCTTTTAATTACATATCCTTTACAAAACCTTCCATTACGTTTTCCTCTTAATTTTTCATCGATAACAAAAACGATTCATTCAACTCTTATATGACATTTAATTATCATTACACGAACCTATTTACTTCTTGAATACAAAGTCGTTACAAGAAAAAAAAATCAGCAAACCAATTTTATCTTTAAAATAATTATTTATAGAGGGAAAATAAGATAGACTTTCTTCTTTGTATTTCTTCATTTTTATTTACGTTAAGGTCATCAATCTTATATTTTTTTATCAATTTGAGAAAAGAAATATTTTATTATGGGAAAAACAATTACTTACTAAGCAATCTTGATCAATTTAGGAACAGGTGAGATGAAAGATCCTAAATAATATCTAATAATTTTATTTCTTTGTTCGTTCAAACTAAATTACAGCAATATTTTAAATTCTAATAATTACATGTATTTGTTTGTTTAATTTGTACGGTGAACGTCTTTTAATTTGTTCAGTATGTTATCCAAGAAGAAATGTCAATTATATTACGTTTTGCTGTTACAAGTTTTAAAATAGTGCATGACCTAAATCAATTGTAAAAGTGAAGATGGTCATTGGCCCGTAGGGGATACAACAACAATTATGCACCGGTGAGTGCGAGGAAGATAGAGGATGGGAGCGCGTGTTTGTATTATCAGGGCAGTGCTCAGATGAAACATTGCTACCTGCAAACTGCGTATTACAATAATAAAGATGGAGCAAAGATTCAATCAGAGTCAATCGACGTACGACGAACAACCGCATGAATTTAATAGAAGAGGGACCAGTCTGTATTGTCGTGGTCATCCACCTCGCGGGAGCTGTTGCCACATGTTTCATCAAAACAAACGCCTGTTTATGGCCAGTGGGCCAGTTGACAGTGCGTAATAAGTTGAGGCAACGTAACAAATCATGATCAAGTATTAGACCCAGATGGATGCACCGAATAGCCCAGATGGACCGGTCAGAAGGATTTATATAAGTAAGAAGTGGCAATGCAGCAACGAGCTGGGATCGTCTTGTTGGCTAAGTCTCAGCTGACACCTGCAGCGTGTTTCCCTGCGGGGGCGAGGGAGCGGAGGGTCACACCAAGCAGTGCACTGGCTTGGCCTGCACCCGTCCCCCGCGATCGTCACAGCGATCCCCACAACACGAACCCAAGATATACACACTGTAATCATCTCCAACACGTCGTTGCCAGATCTCAAGCTGGGTTGCAACCAGTATCTGCGCATTTAATCTGAGCTCGGTGCATCAAGCGAGAGGTAGGTTGAGCTGGTGGGGGCGGTGTGTTGTTGCGTGATGTCCGTGACGTAAACGACGACTTAGTATAGTATAGTATAGTATACTCGAAAGTGGAACCAGATTATTGGTAAAGAGGTCGAGACGTAAGGGAAGAACGACGCTCATCCACGTGTTCGCTCGTTTATTCCCGAGCGTACCCGTTCATCTTCGTTACGTGTTGTAGCCATACTCAGCTATACTACGCGACCCAGAGATCAAGGACAGTTTTACGAGCTCCTGCATATGTGTTTTTGTGTGCTGCTTTTCTAAGTACTCCCAACTTCGAGTTGCGCTTACTGCAGCCTCAGGCGGACTCAGCTGCATCCAAGGCCACGACAATCATGCCTCGATTGAATTAAGAGTATGATTACACAAACATAACAAACGACCATTTATGGAGCATGATGTAGTGACAATAGAGACTCTTCGTGAGGGGCGCTCTCCATAACCTACCCATGATATGACATATGGATCTCTCCATATTCAACCGCAAAGAAATAAATTGCACTATCCAATTAACTTAATGATGAACACTTAATATAATTTATACTCTACAAAAACTGTAACTACTTCGCATTCATTTCAAAGGCTTTAATTTATGATTATCTAAGCTAATTATGTGCGTAATATTTATTAGCAAAATCGAGTCGGCCGTGAGATTTAAATGATTTACTCCAAACAACATTAATTCAAGGAAGTGTAAACGCGCGCGAAACCAAAGTAAATTGTATGCCTTAGATTTATGCCTGCTCGTAATTTGCATACATGCTATTTTTGTACCACATGCTAATTCTGTACCAGCACCTCCAAACAAACCAATGACCCAACAGGCTGTGACGCAACTTTACTCTCCTATTTATTCCATTTTAATTCCAGTGGCGCTAATGTTTATTTATACTCTGAACTTTGTTTCTTTTAAAACTCCTTAACGGTCCTTTGTAAGTTACTAAGGCAAATAAACCTTACAATATATGTGATGATAGTACTTACCTTTCTTATTTACGCTGTTCAGTGACCACTCGAACGAAAAGTCAAAATGACAGGTCAGGGATTACTACCTCTATATGCAAACGTACTCATCATTTCAATTATTTTTTAATTCAATTTGCTATTAACTTAAGCTCATATGTAGACAATATTTTACAAATAGATTTGTTTTCTTCTTATTTAAGCAATTTTTTGTTAACAGTTTTTTGGATGCATATGATGGTACACCAATACTTTTAATTCTAAAATATATTTAAGTATTAATTTATAATGTTTTGTGTACATTTTCTTTTTTGTTTTCGAATCTAGTTTATCAAAATCTCTCAAATATCCTAACAGCAAGGACTTTTAATTATAGAAGATTGAAGAGCTTTTAACTTTAATTTTCCTAATTGGGTATAAAATGAGCAAGTGTCCGGCGCATGCACCATTATGGATGATCTCGTTTTGAAATTTGAAAAATTTCTTTGGATTTTATTGCATCATTTCAAAAATACAATTCTTCGAATCATATTTAAGTGATTATACACGTATTACATTTATATCATCTCAAACCAGAAATGAAATTTTTAAATTTCAGAACTTCAATGATATTCTATTTATTACGAACACAATACACGTATTCCAAATTTTATTATTAGAGTTTAAAATGAAGAAAATTTATTTTGAATTTAGTATAAAATAAAAATAAATAAAATTTCAACCCAAAATGATTTAGAAAATAAAATAAATGTGGCAGCTTAATAATAATAGTTTTTAGAAGAAGTCGTGTAATAAATAGCTTTTCTTACCTACATGTAACCAAAGCAAACGATTGCTATTAACTGGCGCCTAATGAATAGCGACGTAGAAAGAATGTAAAGAAATAGCAAGCGACATATTTCAAATTGAAAACTGAATGCAATAAAAATGTTGACATAAAAGAGTTACTGCTGTAATAGTCGTTCCAGTAGAAATGATATATACGGTCGGGGCGCGTTTTATACTGAAAGTACCTGGAAATGTGGACGGATTTCGAAAAGAATGTGCGACAAAAAGGCGCAAGTACAACAATTTACAGCAGCAAAAGTGATGTAAATCACTCCGCTTTTAAACGGCCCCCTTCTTTCCAGAGAAATATTTGCGAATCTCATTGTTATTTAAAAAAAACATTCCCCTATACACTAATGCACCGATACCTTGCACAGCGCAATTCTCAACGATTTATAGGTTTTTAAGAAATGCATTAGTAAAATATAAGCTCGCGAACATATAGCTAGCGCTTAAAATCCATTAGTAGACGAGCTCGGCAAGTATTTGCGTCGACTGTGCACATCCCCAGTTGACTCAACAACTCCCCAAGGTACATGTTAATAGTATAAATCTAATATTTTCTCCACTTCTGTCGGATTAAACACCATTTATACGATTACGAGCAACTGCATGCGGAATTCCAGACCGATATTATGATTAAAGTGATACAAAACTTCCCAACAACCCAAGTTTTCTCCATAAATTTATCTAATCCGAACCGAACAATAAAAATAAAACCGGAATTGTTTAATGCAATATTTTTAGGATGAATGTAGGGGTGGGATAAATCTGTTTCCGAGTGGTCATCCTGAAAGCCCTTGAGCTTTATAGCGTGCTCTTTTCTATTCAAAGGTCGTCCAAATATGCGGGGATTTGCTTCCTTAATCTTAAATCGAAACTGTCAAGAACAGTGAGTGGACGCTTACTTTTTATAGGCTTATAATATTCCAGTGATCTCTAAACTTTTATTTATTACTTTTCTCTAGACAACTTTTACCAATTAGCATAGAAATTAATTATTATTTCTGCAGTACTTTAAAATTGGACGATGTGTATAAAGCCCTTAAAATACAAATACCTTAGAGATGAAGGTAAAATAAAGTTTTGACAATGATGAGATCTACCAATAAATAGATAACAAATATAGGAAACAGATATGATTCCAATACTTCAATTTTTATCTGTCTGCTATGATTACATTCCAAACTAAAAGCTTAGAAATGCAATGATTTGTATTGTATCGCCACGACTCTGATCTCTCTTTGTAGATATTTTCACATATTTGTTTTAAAGCGTCTTGATAGTACACATGGTTCATTGTTTTACCTTTTACCGATAAACGTATGGTCAAGTTAAGATACTAACTTCTTCTGCAATTTCTTTGATAGTTAATCGGTGTTTTGCATGCACCAAATAGTTGATTTTCTGAATGTGGAAGTCATCAATTAAAGTCGAAGCCCTTCCTAGTCCAGGATCATTTTCAATTGATTGACGACCACTTTTAGATCGTGAAAACTATTGGTAACATTGTATACGCCCCATAGCATCATCTTCGTAAGCTTCTTTCAAAAGTTGAAACGTTTATGTAAAAGTTTCCCCAGTTACACGCAAAATTTTACGTAGCATACACTCAAGTAACAATATCACGAGCGCTAACCAAGGTATCAACAATCCAAGAACATGCGGTTGCAGAGGTAGTTTTGCACAAAGCAATGCTGCTAACCGCATATCATGAAATATCTGTTTACGCGTAATTTAAAGTGTTCGATTATTTCCTCAACAAACCTCGTAAATGTTGTATAAGTTTTAGGCTTCGGTTTTCTTAACTACTCTTTTATTTTATTTTACTCTTTTCTATTTCTCATTCCGGTCTTTTTTCCTATTTTCGCTATTTGCTTTTCATCTCATAAAATATTTTTAGCGCACCTTTCTTTTCGTATTACCTACATGTTTATGTAACAGTTTTTGCAAATTTTTGCTTTAATATAATAAGTTTAATCTTGGTATAAATATAATTATATTTTCCAAGCAATGAATTTCCTACTTTTTAATTTATAGAAGGTTATACATTATAAATTTATCTAAAAACTAATTAAATAATTGTCGTTGCGAAATGTAAAGTTCGCGTGGAAAATGTAAGAGATTTGCAAATGCGCAAAATAATCACGCAATTTTCGAGTTTCGTAACGGAGCGCGTATAACATATAAACGCATACACAAATGTCTTGCAGATAAAGTAATGTTTATTATTAATTTATAGTGATGTTTTTATTGTAGGATTGTAATCATATGGTATTGAGTATAATAATAATAGATCCGTCACCTAGCTAGTATTCAATAACAGCTAACGGGCCCTATCAAAGTCACTTAATGGTAATCCTTTCTTTATTTAAATATTTTTAGTACGGTCTGAACTAATGTAAGGAAATTTTTCATATTTTCTTTATCTCGAATGACATATACGTACCGGTGATTTAAATTATACAATTGTGTATTAAAGGATTAACAATTACACAATACATATTTGAAATAGCTACATTAACATATGGGTTTGTTAGTGCGACAAGCGCAGGGTGAATAGAACATTAGATGTGTATTGTGTGTGTGAATGGAATGCGCGCGTCTATTTTTTTTTTGGGATTGTATTTTCCGATTGCAATTAATTGGGATCTTTTTGTTAAAATTGTTTATCTAATCGTGTGGTCGCGCATATTCTTTGTCATCCAAGAATCAAGGTTGAGAACCGCATGCGCGCAATTCATCTCCAGTACCGCCCAGAGCATCTTCTACATCAACATTAATGCACCAGCTATACATTGATATGGTATTTATTAATATTACATCATAAATTGTACCTTGCGTATATATAACCTCAAGGCTGTAGGGAGTTGTCATAGCATTCAATTATTACTTCTAGCGGAAAGAAAATAATCTGCAAAAGAGAAATTTGGTTTGGTTTACCAGTTAAACATTTTTTTTTTTTTGTTGAAACGCCCGCCACGCCGAAGGCAATGAAATCAAATACAAATAAGCGCTGGACGAATTATGCAAACAATTACCCACTGAACTAGAATTGAGTAAATATTATTTGCAAAGTTAGCTTGCATCGAACAAATTCATTATAATAGAACAGCGTCTTTCAAACTGTGGGTGTCACGAGAAATTTACAATATTATCTTTGTGGCAAAAAAAAAAATATTGAACTAACTTATTTTTAATCTCACAAAATTATCTATTTTCTGGAAATGCTTCTTTATTCTTTTAGCTGTTTTACTCAATCCTTACTATTATTCTCTTAAACTGTTTACAATTTTTTTCCTACAATTACCTTTTCTCTTTTACAGAAATTTGTACTACAACTTATGTAAAGTATTGTTATTGGTAGTAATGTAATAAATATTTAAGCACAAAAGAGAATAAAAAGGAATTTGCAAAAATTATAAAAGATGATAAATTAGCTGGAGACGGCTCTGTACATACATTAATTGTGCGACCCTTGTGGTTTTTTGGACGAAAGATAATTCAACAAAAATTAGTTTTTAATTTGCCGATTATTATCTCGAATCCCCCAGTTTTGATGGGATAATTATTTCCGCTACAAGGAATTTATGCAGAAGCCAAGCAAAAATGGCCCACATTTTTATGTTTATTTACAAACATATCAATAAAAACTGTTACGCTCTTCCGACTACGCTATGATGTCGTAAAAACATCTAGTGAATAGTAGAGAAGTGAATCCTGAAAGTAGGAATATGGCATATGTCTAGTTTAGCACAATCGTTCTTATTGAAGATGTGATTTGTCGTTTATGGTGCCTTCGAAATAGTCTACCAGCAATACGAGTTAAGTGCGCTCTTCAAGGCGACACTAGAAAACTAGGCGAGCTTCCTTTAGTTCTGCACCCCTACATGAACATCATGCTGGCATTCGCGGTATTTATGTTACGTATAAACAGGGAAATGTAATCGCGAAACAACCCTGAAGTGCACAGTTCTCGTCCTTATTGTTGTCATTACGTCCGCTTATACAACTTTATTGATTCCCATGTAGTCTTGACATTTATTTCCAAACGCAACACAAAGGGCTTGTAAATAAGATTGCTGCTCACACCCTCCTGCGTGCACTGAGAATATGTTTGATTACCCCCCTACTACATTCGTACACAAATTAAATAATTCACCAATTTCCTAGAATTTAAACAGACAACGACTTGGGCTGTCTTTTCATTTACATAGGGATGGCAACGCAAATTACTAGGTCACTTCAGTGAGTTTGTTTTATTCACAAGTCGTAAATGAAATTACACCCTGCAAATCCATTATTATCTAACCCATGCTAATCACACCACCCCTATAAAATTCCTTGAAACAATTTTCCGCAAAACAAACAAACCTAATCATACACATAAATACCAGAGCCCCGGCATACCAAATATTAGTCATGCTTTTCACTTACAATTCAGGTTTACTTTATTTTGGACCTTTTGCGGAGGCATATCGAATTTTTTTAATCACAAAAAGAGACCACACACAAATCCACCATAAATATTTCGACTAATTGAAAAGACAAAAATTAGTCATAGGGAATTTATGACACCCCCTGAAAAATATAATTGGATTATGTGTGAAGCGAAGAAAGAAAATGGCGTCGCTTCATTTGACCTGCATCCATATAAAAAGCTAAGTGAACCTTATTTCTCCTTCAATTAAATCGAGTTATTTACTTTCCTTTATTCCTAATTCCATTTGGTAAGTACGTCCTTCTAAATATTCCGGAGACGATTTCATTAAGATCGTCACGAAAAGGGCGGTCTCGCCTTCAAAATTAATCAGTCTAAGTGTCATGGAAAATGCGAAAAGTTATGACATCATTAGGTGTATGTGCCAGGTGGGTACTAAAAGCTTGCTACATACTTCAACAATTCCGAAGTGAAAAGGGGGGCTTTTACGAATAAAGGATTTGTATGCATGTGTGTAGTGGCCGATAATAATAAGAACAAAGATGGTAAAGTAATGACCCTACGCACGAGGAGATGCAATGATGGACGAGTATGTACTTGCCCTACACAACCCTTCCGTATTGATTGCACAAACTTTAGCGTAATGTAGGTCAAGATTCTTTCCCTCTGCAATACACCATATGCTTTTTGCATTTGTTCAAGCAACTAAAAAAATCCACGTTTTAAATTATCTGAATACATATTTTTGTGTATCTTACTTTTTGCAATTAACTTAAATTGAATTTTTTTAAAACGAAATTGAGTTTATTTTAAATATATTAAAAACAAATAACAAAGCAAATCATTTTGAAAAATTTTGTGCCAACGAAATTTTAAAATATACCTACAGTTCTATATAATTTTGAAGCGTTAAAAATAATCATTTGAAATAGCATCGCTATGAAATATGTTATAGATTGTAGTATATCATTCTATAAAATTGTCGGTTCTGTGATGATTAATATTGTGGAATGCATTATTGGATATCGATTCTAGGTGATAAACGGATGCGATATGGAATGATAAAGCCGAGGGTTTTACAACTGTAATCGAGGGATGATGAACTGCGAGCTTAATAAGGTGCCTGTCCCGTCTATGTAATTACGTTTTACTGTCGCAATCGAAAACTATATGATTCATTGCACGACATTTTATTGGTGCGCCGTAATAAAAGAAAGTGCAAATTTTTGGAAATTGCATACATATAAATTGCACCATTTAATTCGGTTAAACCTGCCAGGATTAAAATCTTTTATTTAGACGGTAAATAATCCCCTGCGCGTTTAAATATTTACACCCCTACAAGTACGCTCGTCCTATTAATATAGAAAAAGTGATTACTGATGAAATCATGCTCTGCCATTAGCAGCATTGAAGAAGATCTCGTCAGAAAAGCAGTGAAACGTATCGCGATGGGGGGTTACCGGAGCATACATAGGGGTTAGAAGCTTCATATTCAGCGGTACTAAATATTACAGCGAGTAGAATATTCCCCATCCTTAAGTAAAATAAAGATATTGAGAACTTCTGTCTTAATACCCTTGGATGAGCATGATTGGTTATGAAATTCACTTACATTATGGACCTTTAATTGACGGATAAATAAAGTTTGTAACTGATTAAAGACGAAATTATTTAAATAGCTCTTTCATGGGGTGCGGTTTTTCACGTGATACGACCTAACGATTAATTCTGTGAATTTTGTATATTACCCTAACATTTGTCTATTAATATAACAGTGAAATCAATCAGATCTGAATGCATGGAGCAATATGTGCATTATGTGTCTGTATTGGTGCAACCACTACAAATGCAAAACTACGGTCCAGTTGAAATCGTTGAATAGCGTCGAATAGTGGATGGCGTGGTCAGTAACGGGGGTGCAATATGTGGTTTGGTTTGGAACGGGGAATCCGATCAGAGCAGTAATACCGACTAAACGAGAACCCTCAACTCCATACATACTCTATATGCATATTGGAAATTGAATCTGGGCAATAGCAACAGCAATGTGCCGCTTCTGTGACAATGCACATCCATCCATTGCACCTCTGAAGCCGACACACACACGCACACACACATACACACACACACATGCACACAAACACATGCACACAAACACACACACACACACCAATTCAATATGTGACAAGCTTGTTTACCGATCGAGAACGGATTATTGAAACTTGTCAACTGGAATTCATTGGTTGCCTTCTCCACCTCTGTCCTGTACAAAGAACGGGCTGCGCTTTTATACTGTGTTTATCATCCGTCAAAATGCCAATTAATTCCTAATTGCGTTTTCCACTTGCATATAAAAGGAAAATTCGATCCAAAAAGCGGCGCTCTATCCGCTTTCAAACGTGCATAACTATTTATCAACTAGCATTTAACAGTGGCGCACGAGCGTTAGCAATTCACTGAATTATTGCGGTCTTAGTTTGATAGATAGCGGGCCATGTATGGTTGTGCCGATATATCAGTATATAGGCGTAAAGCCGACATTATTTGCCGCCTCACCTGCATGGCTATTAACAATGAGTCATTATTGGTAATTTATCACTATCGGTGCTTCATTACAGGAGTAATCAAGCTACAATCCGCGAGTGGACATCGCGGACACCCCCATAGTCCCCATGTTACGGAGCCGTCCACACATTGTTGCATCGATGTAGATTGATGGTGTTGCACTTCCATTGTCTCCACAACACCATGTGCATTAAGCTACTGTTATTTATTATTTATTACACCTCTATTTAACTTTCTATTACATCTTCAGGCGAGGTATTATTTTCTTGTGTTGTTGAAAGGGCAAATTTCACACTTTATTTCACACGTATTGTGTTTCCTTTTACTATTCATAAATTACGCAACTTAAAATAAAACAATTTTACTTATAAATTAAATTTGAAGTAATAAAATAGAGCTTAAGAAAAACCTTTGCAAATATTTTCCTTTAAAAGCTTTGAATAAATCTTATACTTGATTAACTTAAAATCTTCGAGGAAGAATTTTTTCAATTTCTATGGAGATCCTCAAGTATTTAATTTTCAGATCTATAGATATTTTATTGAACTGTTATAAAAAGTTGGAGAATATATTGGGCAGGAAACAGAAACTATTGTTAAAACTATGAATTAAAATGAAGAAATGTTTATTGAAATAGTATTTATGTATATTAAGAAAACCCCCTCCCTGACTTATATCTATTATACATTACTAAATAAGTTTATTTATTTTATAATAAATTTATACAATTTTATTTTATTTCACAAACATTTTCGTTTTACGAGTTGCTTGTACTTTCAATTTTAAAGTATATGTACTAAATAGTATAAGATAAGAATATATAAACGATTGGGGCTTTAATTATGTAATATATGTGCAGATTATAATATAAATATAGCTTGTCATGATAATGAAGGTAATCTGATGGTCAAGTTGTCGCCTGTGAAACGCGGAAGTCTACCACACAAACAAAATATTGTGTTAAAACCCTATCCCGTGGCCACAAATTGATCAACCTTTACATTTCTTGTGGTTTAATAAATGTGATAATGCGCATATTGTTAAATAGACAATTAAAATTTAATAGCACATTATAAATTATAAGAATGAATAACAAGTGTCGAAATCGCGGTAATAATAATAGGCGTAAATAATAATAAGCGTAAATAAAACTATCAAATTTTTGGATTTATTGGAATGTCTTGTTAAGGCAGGTATTTCGTAAATTTAATTTAATTAAATTGCAACCAGTGGCGTTAGACGTGTTGAATCAGGAAACCCCTGGTTGTATTAACTAACTTTGCATTGTTGACGGATTCCATGTAATGCTCAATGGTGAGCGTCGAACCATGGAATCCTTTGGCATTGATAATATCGGCTGTATAAAGGCATAACCCTGGTTACAATAAGCTACAAGTAGGTGGTAGTTAGGATTGGAACGCATTTGTAAATAAATAATAGGTTCTTTGGGGTTTTATGTGATCATGTTGACAGATTGCGAGCTGACCCTAAACAAACGAAGTCTAATAAGTGGGGGTACAATTATGGTGCATATGTGACATTTGTTTTTAGTTTAATAGTCATTTATTTTTAATAATAAAATCCTTTTCTCCCCATTAGTTTGTCCCCATTTTTTAATTTTTTTTTCTTTTAATTCAAACTGAATTTACTTAACACAGATATACATCATTATTTTGTCTTTAAATTTATTAATCCATTTGATTGTTATTAAAAAAAATCAAGTTTATTATTAATAATTTCAAAATATACTAATAAATTTGTTATAAATCATAAAAAAAAGGGAAACTACTAATGGTTCTATGCCCAAACAGCTGTTGCTCAGTTACCGTCACATATCCATCATTATACTCATGATGTAAGAGAACAACCCCTTTAGACTTTTCGAAAAGTTCCTAGCTTTTCATCTGGGTCATATCAATTATCACAAATTTTAATTATGAATATAAAATGTAAAACAGTCGGCAATTTGCATGTATACATTGCTTACGCCACCGCACCCGGCGGCGAATTTACATGTTAATTCATTTTCAGTTCTATTATTTATGAATTCCATTTTAGCACGACACAATGTTGTACGCGCTGCATCCATTGCACTGATTTCCCAATTACGATTTGCTGGGGCAAAGTTTTATCATAAAATTGAAACGGCAGTGAGCGTAATGCTGCTACCACCACCGTACATTTACTGCAGGAAATTATAAATTTATAGATTTACGAGTTAGGGCCAATTAATTTTATGGATGGCGATTCAAAGTCACTGTTACATCGGTCACTACAATAACTGTTTTAAATGGTTCATAAAAAAGTTTCGTTCGTAAGTAAATAAAATTAAAAGCGCCGCTCATAACTCAGCGCATAGAGTGGAGGGTGTGTAACTGGGTGAATAACTGCATACGGATTTGCATATCGAAGGTTATTCCAACTTCCGCCCCTATGCCGTTCATCATGTAACCCTTTCGGAGTCATTACAAGCACATTACAATACAGTGGCGGCCAAGAGACGCCAACCTAGCGGCTGATTCATGCCTTTCGATTAACACCCTGCTGCATTTACTAACACCCCACTAAATATTTCTTCAAATAAAAAAAAATCACCCACGCACAATTAATATCATTGAAGCGGAGTGAGAGAAAAAATCAATGACGTACATGTTAGACATACATGTTAAAATTTATCCTTCCTTTTATTGGCACAATTAGAAATATAATGACATGATTGAATTATGTCTAAATCTTTACAAGGACTTTTCGGTGTTGATGATAATCGTGAATTTTCGCAAATGGGAAGAGGAAAAATTCGAGAAAAAATAATGTCAGTAAAATTTTTTGTTTGTCAAAATGTGTACAATATTATATTAAGCATATTCTACACAATATCAAAAGTTTTTAAAAACTTTTATGTCCAATTTATTTAATATATTTATGTAGTTAATTAGATGATTTTTTTAGTAAAGCGTGGTATTAACTAACTTTTGGTTTTAATAGCTTTACTTTTTGCTTATATTAGCTAATGCTATTATTTAATACACGTTGAATTAATTTTTTATTTGATATATTGTTTTGCGTAAAATGCTTCTTTTAGCCTCCTTCTCTCCCCAACGCATCCCCTACATGTATTCTTCCACTCGGATAGATAATACCAAAACGCTCATAATAAAACGGGAATTCTTGAAGGGAATAGTTGTATAGGTACGCGAAAAGAGATTATAAGCCCGGAAATTTAAATAGCGCGCACGTTATAAAATATTTTTATTGTGCATGCTCTGGAATCACCTTTGTAATAATAAAAGGGAAGCTGATGCGAATCGTTCCTTGCACCCCTTCATAAATAATTTTTATCTTTGATGACGAAACATGTAAATATTAGCGGGCGCTTTCCGTATTGTATGAAAGGAACACACGATGCACCATCTATAAACAATTTTTATTTGTCGGAGAGAATAAAAAAACGCGATAAAATGTGCTTATGGTTGGAGCCTCAATAAAAATATGATTTCAGATTATATTTTGCCTATTGATTCAAACGGGCGGCGATATTCCATTTATTCCATTTATTGCACCCTCGACACATGTGCTTCCAAGTGCGGGGTGCTGTGGGCGGATGGCAGGGTGAGCCTTGCGGCGACGTAACCCCCCCGATTGTCTGTCACTCAACCGTGCCAGAATTTGCCTAATGCATTCCATACTTGGACGATTCCAGTGCATATTCTTTTATATTTATGTTTGCGTGCGCGTGTCGTTAATTTCCTTTTGTTATTTGCTTTTCGAGTAACGATTATGGTGAGTATTATGGGTAGCTCGAGCGCGCTCACACGCACACTAAAAACCGTAGAGGTACTTAAATTAAAACGCGCGCTTATTCTCCTAAAGCCTAAATTGCCGGAACAGGTTGATGCTGACCAAAATCACAATCCGATGCTCTTTACAGTGTCGTTACAATTTTACAGGTTACTGTAAATTGAGCCAATTCCCTCGCTAAGAGAGCGTGATGAAGATCATGCATCACACGCGTAAGTGATGTCTTGCTCAAGTTATAAAAGAGATTTATTCGTACAGTTTAGCGTGGTGTTTTTCTCGCCGACAGAAAGTATAGTGTGCATTCTTGATTTATCCGCCTATCTCATTTCCGCATCTCTTTCGTTCCCCACTACAATCGGCCCTTTCCTGCAGTTCGACTTTTGTTTCCATCTTCCCGGGGGTAATGATGCTCGAGCCAGTCATTTTTTCTAATTTACGTTTTCCTACCGTTGACATTCCGTCAATCACTCTTTACCATACCATTTACTCCTCCATCCTAACAACAAGAGTTTTAATTTTTCATCGCATATTGTTCCACGATACTTCGCCACAGTTCATAAATCGGAATGACGGTCATGATATTTTATTCATCCTGTTCATGCCTGAACCAATGACCCGAAAATATGCACCACTACGAAGCGGCCAGGAAACGTAAACTATCATCTGACAAATTAACAAAGCCCGCATAAACATGTCATTCGCAAACAGCTAGCCGCCTCATAAAATATTTATTTTCTAGAGGGGCATTTCCAATCCTTCCCCATCATAAAAGTGTGCGCACTCATAAACTTTATATATTCCGAGATTTAAAATCATTACACATACCGACCTAATAATTTGGTGGATGCGCCGGGAATGAAATGTAATGTCACTCCTAAAGGTTACGAGAAACCATAGGTGAACCATCCGATTGGTTTATCAGAAAGGTTATAACATTTCCTGAAAGGTCATCAGAGTAATATGTATGCGCCCTTGAGAATAGAGCGCTCTTTGTTCTATCTAGAAAACTGCAGAGGGATTCGTAATCACCCGCTAATACTCGTTAATTATTCCAGGTCTCTCACTGGCAATAAACACATTCCGCTGTAAATCACGATAAGTAAGGCCCTGAATTCATTAGGTGAGGTAGATGCATCCCCAGTGCGGGTAATAATAACACTCCATTAAAACATAAGCACGGGGCAGATTAGTAATTAATAGTAGCTCCCTCCCCATATGTGTTGTGCTTACTGCACTCCTGTCAGGCGCGATTTATTATGAAAAAAAAACATCAACCCAAATTGGAACTTATAAAATCCAGCATTAACACTTCAAATAAAATTAATATCGCCATTTTATAACCGCACGTCGCTCTTTATTGGTAGACAGATGGTTACATACGGCTTATCCCTGAGCTGTTTTAGAATTTCAAATAGTAAATTTAATGTGCGCCTTTCAAATCGTTCATTGAATATAAACATCGTCAATCGATAATTATGTTATAAATTTTATAATGACGCGTCAATAGAATTATATAATATGTATACATTTTTATTAACTTATTAGTCAATGGACAAAAATTCATTACTTGGTATACAGGTATATGTAATTTATAATATTTAATACAGGATGATTACATTTTAATAGAAACTACTTAAATTTTAAAGAACATATCCTATGAGAGGTCAATTAATATAATTAATTAAAATACCCCAGGCTATGATTACGTGTTGTTGATGCGAACGCTATGTAATGCCATTTACAGCGTATCAAACTGGAGCTTGTAAAATATAATAAACACAGCTTAATATAGAAATTGATATTATAATCTTTGTTAAACCTAGGAAAATAGATGTAATATGCAAATTTCCTTATGACAAATCTAACATGCTTGGCTTATGAAAGAATATTTAATATTTTATGAGCTTTAAAAGGCCTACGGGTTATGAATTTCGAGATTTAATAATGGAATTATGAAAAGCAATAGAGAATCCTAACTGATGTTTAATACGCTACAAGAGTTAACGTAAAACGATTTTAAATGAAATGTTGATATCTTCGATTTTGTTGTTACACATCTACTATGTACTACAAAATAGTTAGTAAAAGATTGTTCAAGACTAAATTTTATGACGAATTTTTATCTAAATCATAAATAAACACCTTCCACTGTATGAAAAAAATAGTGCGTTTCTTTCTATTATGAACTTTATGTTGGGTAATTCGATGGCTTTATAAACTAGATTAACCCTTTATATAAAATTCCAACAATAAATACTTAACATCACGCCCCATCAAACCAACAAAAAAGGTTTTAATGAAGGGAAGCGAATACAAATCAAGCACCCTAAAGATCAAAGCATTTTTTTTATTATTTTCTAAAAATGCCTTCCAGCCATAATTATGGGAAAACGCTGCCTTTCTACTGTCATTACAATTAAAAATAGTTGTGGAATGCGCACCCTTAATGCAAGCCATTCACCCCCCGATACAATCTGCGATATCCATACTTTACAGTACCTAAGCGAACGTGCACTAATTAGTCTGAATCATTTAGGAGTGGCGCTCGTAGATATATTTTTACATCGTATTTCCTATAGAGGATTCCAGTAAAATAAATCAGAAAAGTATGCAATGACCTCTCATTTAATTTAACGAATTTATGATTCATCGCAAAATTTAATTAGTTTGTGTGTGAATAATTCTTTTTAATTAAGGTTGTGGGTACGGGGATGGTCCGCAATGATTTTAAATGGGCTGGATATTTACTAATGTTGAATACGAGCGCGCGTTATTATAATAATGTGTAATATCGGGTGTTCCGTATATTCGCGTTGCAATGGGTTTTGGGTGAAACCGGGGCGCTGCTGTTGGTAATGCGAAGGGATTATTGAAGCTAGACCGACGGGGTTGAAATAGGATAGTTAGCGACAATTCGCATTCCCCCAAATATAACCAGTGCGCGCGTGGTTACCCTTTCAGGGATTCTCTTTGACATTACTGTCAGAGTCAGTGTTTACATAAAAATATATAAAATATAGCCTATGATCCGCAGGCGCATCAGGGGTGCACTCAAAATAAAAACTAATTAAATAATAATGAAATTCCGCCCTTTTTGCCCGAAAAAAACTAGCATGCATCGGATGATCAAAACGAGCGGACAGTTTTAATTTTGGCTCACCAACAATTTCATGTTTAATTCTGTGCAGAAATTCTAATTGTGCGCGTTGGCTTGATTAAAAATTTGCGGGGTTCGCGCGCTCGCGCGCCCCCTTTAATATTAAAATTAATGCACGTGTGCGTATCATAGCTCCGACATTAATTAATTTCCACAACGCGTCGCTTCAAACATTTCTAATCTAAAATTTGCTGAAATTATTCGGTATGTTCACACATGGTCACCCCCTAATTTTTGCCCTTTTTCGGCCACAATGCAAGACCAGTTTAGTTCGTGACCCAGCCATGTAAATTACTCTATATAATCGTCACGCCTTTTAAGTATGCGTGTTCTGTCAAAATTACCTCATCGTTTTGGAAACTAGCTATTTTATTTGAGTTGCATTAAGATTAATATCTGACAATCATGATTCTTTTTTGAATCGGTGAAACGGCCTACCTTTGTTTTATCTACCCCTCTTTTAAATATTTCAAAACACTTTGCTACAGCAAATGCACCCTTTGATTATACATGCTTTCATTATTAAGCCACTAAAGCACATTTATTAACAATGCATTTCTTTAGATTTAAATTGTTCTATGTAGAGTAGGTCTGTTATAAATTTCAAGACACATTAAAAGAAAATCTGGATTGTAATTAATGATAAAATTGGATGATTATGGTTTTAATTTGTTTTGCGTTTATTGTTTTTAGTACAATTTTTTTTATCAGCTTAATAGTATTTTAAAACCATTTAAAACGGTTTTCAAATCTTTGAAATCAAATAAAAAATCGAGACTTAAGCATTTTCAAGTTTTTCTTAAAACTTCCCTGCGATATTAAAAAAACAAAACGCCTAATAAAACAAGATACAATATAATTTAAGAATTTGTTAATTAACGAAATAGCAAAATTTTATATAGGAAAAATTACCATAAAAATTACTCAAATTTTAAATTTATGTTCATGTAGCAAGTAGACTATTCGACGACTTATTATTCAAATCATGACATATGGGCAGTTGTAGAAACTATGATTGAAAGACATTTTAAATAATAGTTTTACATGATCGAAGTAGTAAAATCAGTGCGTGTATTAACACAGGTGTGAGCTGCGACATGACAGCGCCGTCAATCATAATGCGCCCTTACAACCAGATTATTATTATTGATAAAACATAAGGTTTGATATGATTATAACGCAAAAGTGGCGTACCTACCTACATCCGTGACATAGCTCTATTAGATCGGTAAGTGGTGCGGGACATTAAAAAATCGAGTGGATCTAATGATAGGAAGTTTGAAATAAAATTACAAAGTTTTAAGGGGAGTGAATATTATTGATATTTTGTCGCAATAGGGTGGCATTCTTAAAATCGCCACGTGTCAACTTTAAAAGCGCGGCAGTCGAAATCAATTGTTGATTGTCGCAATTAGTTTCCGCTTCTCAATACGGCACGGACACTTTCAAGTGACACTCTTCCGCGCAATTAACTTATAACATGCGTTTGCTGCAGTTCAATCAAACTTTATTAGGGGTTTGTAAAATCTGCGTACACAAGATAAACTAATAAAAGCAAATTGTAGTGCTGTGAATAGTAGAGGCCACCTGAGGTTCAGCATTCCCCCTTCAAAATGGTTATGTGTTCTCCTTTTGTTCACTCAGGACGAAGAATATTTTTTAATTTTTCGCCCTAAAAAGGGTATAATAGTCGCGGGGAGAGGATTAATAGAAATTAAGTTGTGAGTTACTGCTGCCTATTCAGACTATCGAGAAACGTAAGGCTGTTAGGACCCTTGGATAGCCCATTTCAACCCGCTAACGTGAACTTTATACAAATCACCGCGATTTAGAATTCATAATGCCGCCGCGATTTATTAATATAGCTAGGGGGTGACACTAGTGAATGTTCGCGGCAGCTCTAATATTTAAAATCTGTTACTTTATGGCTGCACTAACAACAAAGGGAATACATTTAATACCGCTTGTTACTGCACAAATCCATTACAGAACGTACACGCGCGGTAATTTTCATCAAAAAATAGTTAGCTAATGAATATTCAAAGAGCACGCGTTAGTAAGCTAATTTAACAACTCCATTAATATATCATTATTAGATTTATAACACAATAATTGATTCATGTTGGTATTGGTTATTAATGCTGTTACATCATTTTCGATTTTATTATTTTAAAAATGTATAGGTACGTAAATAAACAGAACAATTAGAAATAATTAAAAATAGTTTATATATATTATATTTTTAATTAATTTTTACTCTCCATGCTCGTAACAAAAAATTCTAATTTTTTAAGGTATATGTATAAAAAGTTATTACATATTTAAATTTCGGTACATAAGTGAAATATTTTCTCTTTTGCGCGTTATATCATGTACTTATATTCGAGGCTTATTAGGGAAGTTTAAAAATATTTCGCGCTCGAAGTATTTCCCTAGCTAGTTTATACAAATATTCCAGAAATAAAACTCTCCTGCAATGTAACGGGAACAAAGAAAATTCCAATTCCACCAACCAGGCTCCTATTTGTTTTGACACATCTAGCTACTTAAAGGAACTAATTAAAACTGCGCCACCCCATTATTTTTACAAGACTAAAAGGTCTAAGAGCAAATTATGCGTTACTTATTATCTCACCTAAAAAACTGTCTCCCTGATGGTATTAAATTTCACCCTAAAAACCACGTATTCGACGACCTCAGTTAATCCTAGACTCCTTTATAATGCAGATTGTTCCATTCAGACTACCGAAAAAATGGAGAACCTTATACAGGACAGGTTGCACACCTGTTCCGTCCGACCCAAAAGAGTCGAGCAATAAAATCAATTTATTTTCAACGGAAAATCAACATGTGTTAAGTTTACAATGTGAAAGGGGTTTGTGCCCGGTAATAGTTCAAGTATTACAAAGTAAAAACACAAGTCATCGGTAAGACCCCGTTGGGGGACAACATGAGAAAAACGGGTCCGACCATTTCGAACAAGTTTATAAACTTTTTTACTGAATAATCGGAACATAATAAGTACTAAACAGGCCGGAATAAACTACGAGTTACCTGCCAACCGACACACACGTGTGCAATCTTACAGGTTGTAATCGCTCGCTCGAATTTCACTTTTCGTCAACTATCCATTTCCTATTTCGGAAGATAAGTAATTTTAAATTAAATTACATACAAACATATTCATCCCTAGTTCACATTCCTAATGAGACTATGAGAAATTGAATAACTTTTATTTGGAATGATTAAAACACTTTATAATTAATAGCTGTTACATTTTTCTTTTCGATATTCTCACAGATTCTTGAAATGAAAGAGCCTGCGCTTTTTTACATTTTTTTAAAATATATTTTTCGATTTCTGATAGGACATTTCCCGTGATTTGCAAATTTTTAAGTTTTCTTTGTGGCTTTAGCACTTCTAAAAGTAATGAATGTTCGATAAAATGCAAAAGTTAATCGATTACATATTTATATGACTGGTAGTTAATTGATTGAATTTTGAAATTAATTTTTGAATTAAAGAAAAAATTATTTAATGAGCGTGTGTAGGTATAATAAATAATTGTCTATTATTCTAGGAAAATTTCCCTCGGATAATGGATGGTACCGTATAATAAATGTAATCGGATACATGACATTTTAAATTTGATCTTTTTGTAAAGTGATGGACGTCCAGCAGACTCAACAACGTTGGGCTCGCACGTGGATTTCATTTGATCGCGGAAGAAGCAAGGGGCGCGAGTCGTGCGCTTATGCTGGTCATCGTCATTGCCAATTACTTTTTAGTAGCAATGCGGGCATTGCTATATTGTTGATGGTCATGCAAATGAGACGCGCATCAGGGCTGTAGCGGTCACTGTGACATCAAGATATTAATATTCGTTCGTTTGATTAATTATGCAGAGAAAGGGCGAACGTGCGCGGGTTATTCGGGGTGCCCAAATTTAATATCAGAATTGTTTATATACCGGTAGCAAGCTGGCCATACGGGTCCGTTCGCTAAAACGGATTTATCAGATTCAATTCCCATCTATAATTAAGTGGTAATTGCCATGCGTAATGGCTTTTTAAAAAAGACAACGCGTTTACACTTAATGGCTCTCCGGAACGTGGTAATTGTGTGATAGGAACTCAGATAGTCGTAGAAGCTAGAAATGCGTGTTGGTGAATTATCGTCCTGCACGTAATCACCGCGTGCTAGGCTTTTTTCCTTACTAGCAGATCATCAAATCATTTCATTTTGCATCGAAGGATGTCGGATGGAGGGAATATTGCTGACCGCGTGACAGATAGATCGTGTATCCTTGTTAAAGTGCCTGTGATACCTGTGCTCGAGCACTCGCTGTATCCAATTTCCCCAATCAAAATGAAATCTGATACCGCGAGACGGACGAGTAAGCAATAGCTCGGATCAGAAATAATGATACGTTATAGGGATTCCAATACGTGCTCACAACTAAACATGATTTGGGAAAAGGCTACCTCTCCCGCCTTTGTGTGCTGTTAATATCCTGCAAATTGACATAAATACATGTGTCGCTTCACAATGGTCTTCAACCGGCAGGGATGCGGCTACGACTGTGGCTGCAACTGCGGTACGGCGCGGTCGAATGGTCAGCGGTCACTTTGGCACACAATACCAGAAAGGGGTGACCGTTCCGGATGACCGTGACAAGCACACTCTTGAGGGATGCTCCAGATCGCATATAATTGTTTGTTTTCTCACGCTCGGCCTGATACACTAATTGATGTCCGGCATTAAAGCTCACTCGTGTGCTCACTTTTCGATCATCGCTTCCCTTTCACCACAATTGTCACCGAAAATAGGGAATTCCAATAATAATTCGGCCAGTCAGTTCACTCAATAATTCCACCGACCACATACAGAATACTCAAGTACCATTTAATGGCCATTCTCTATATGCGTGGGATATGTACATACGAGTACATACATCAAAAACTATCTCTCTAATATACATCACGTGTACCTCACACTACAGGGGTCCTCGCATCATTATACCACTTCAAAACACCTCTTTTCAACAAACAACATCCACCGTAATTACTATCAATTATACTCGCATCAATATCACAGCACCGTCAAATGCCTATCTAGACCTACAATTCTGTTCCCTTTAAAACTACTGAATCATCCACTCTTAAAACTTTTAAAAAGCTTTTTGTAATTTTAGTAAACATTCATTGTACTTGAAGGTACAAAACGATCGCAGCTTATTCAAGTTTTTGGCATTGTACCAAGAGACCACGAGGGAGTAAAAATATATATTTAAATGCACTTTCCTCAATGTAAGAGACATATTTTTCGTGAATACAAAATAAATACATTTTAATATATACGAAAGTCTATGGTGATCAATTTCCGCAACACATACTTTTTTGTATTCCAAAACATCTCCAAAAAATTTAATGCTAAATATTTTAAATTTTTAAACAACCGTTCAACTTGTCCGTCATGCAGTTCCCTTTCAAGGCGAGAAGATTCAAACAACTTCATCAAAATGGTTTTCTATTCTGTTTTTTCATATCAGAAGGTAGTTTCATTTTGGAAACTGTTTCAGTTTAATTATTTAATTTATCAAGTAAATAGATGACTATTTACATCAACTTTCGTTATATTAAATTCATTTTTCTCTGGGAGCTGCAATGAATAATTCTGAATGCACAAGAAGTCAGATTTTCATCGAGAAAGAATAAAGTCTGAATATAGAACATTATAGTTTTAAAAGAAAAAAGAAATTGTGCATATCAAAGTTAGTTAAATAAACAATTTATGAACGAGACAATGAAATAAAAATGTGTATACCAAATATGTTTTACCTGATTTGAACGAAGAGTGAATGGTGAAGGGAACAGGGAAGTTTCTTACTTGAATTAATTAGTTACGGTTCGACGCGTGTGTAGAATCAGGTTCTTTATTAGTAGTTAGTAAAATATTTTGTACTACATTGTATTATTACATCTTCATTTTATTAGCAAATTTTGTACACTTCATAAAATAAAATAAAAGTCACATTGTGTCGAGCTACCGGTTAGTAGATTCAAGCTTTTTTTGTCCGTGTTTTTTAAGTATGTAACATTGTCACAAATGGCCAGTACATTGTTGCCCGGTTCACACGAGTCCTTACATTCATATGTTATTTCCCTTTGTAATCCTTTGTGAGTACAACGTTTAATAACTTTATAATCCCTTTGTAGGTAGGCTTCAGGTTAAAAATGTGTGTCCAGTTAATATGTAATATAAATAATTTTTAAATGACGTGTCAAACACAATATAAATAATCTAGCAATGATATTAATCGAAAGGATTAATGTTTTGGAATGTCCGTTGTGATATAATTGCATATTGTAACGCTCTTTTTTTGTATAGGGTGAGTCACTCCGGGGCGATATTTTTATTCAATAAAGTGATAGTTGTACGGTTTAATAAAAAGCAAACAATCTTATTGTATATGAAATAAACAAGGCTTTGAATTGACCCTTCATAAGTATACAGAAGCCGGATTGAATCAAAGCAATTACCTGCCTGAGCGTGGTCATTTCCTGATCCATCACGCGAAAATGCGGGACTGTTTTAGAGGGTGGTATGATTGATTGATTGATTTGAGTCGCTTAAAGTAATCAGCGTCCTATCATATGATCGATACGGATAAGTTTTAATAAAGTGCACGAATAGGGGTTGTAATTAAATCTTCTAATCAACACTTCCATTCATTATAGGGCTGTTAGTGTTGACCGTTGGGCAATGCTATCGTATCCCCACATGGGCCATTTATAGGGATTTAAGACGGATAACAAAGGTTTTAGTAGATTGAGGACAGGAGGAAGGGTCACCTGATTATACATGCAAATGGAAATGGTGCGGCCACAATGATGGACATAGGCTACTGAAGAGAATTGACAATATAAATGATTAAATAGATAAATGTTGATGACTCACCGTGGATGTAGCATGGAGTTGATCTGCGATGTGGCGTAATTCTCGACCCATTTGAACCCAATCAGTAGCCGATGCGCGCCTATTGTATCGGAGAAGACTTTGTTCGGTTTCTGCAACAAAAATATGAAAGGGTTTAATTAGTGTGGATTATCGCGCGTGCGAGTAGCTTTCCAATTTAGGAGCCCCTTCCGGATAATGAGAAAAATGTAGAATAGCTTTGAGGGTTCGAATAAGCTGATTTGTAAAATAAATTAATGATCTTGCGTGTCGCAAAAGTCACCTCGAAGCTGTCACAATGTCTGTCGGAAAAGCGGGGGGATCCGAACTTAATTACTAAGACCAGCTAATTCCCTTTAACGATCGGGATATGCAAAAATCTATGATGGTACATCTTCATTTGTTACCCGAGGGTGCGCGCATTTTAATTAAAACCCATTATTTAATCCGCTTATATCGAGATGACCTAACATGTGCAACCCAATCAAGGTTTAGAGCTGTTTGTTAAAACAAGACGTCGTGTATGTCACATTTTAGAATGATAAAGTGGAATGGTAATGTTGAGGCCAGGCAAAACAGAAGGTGCCTTTGCTAAATGATACTTGGCAGGAACGTTTTATAGGGCGCGCTCAGGTGCGTTAGTTCCCAAGCAGGCGATAACAGGGATAACCGAGCTACATTCCTCCTAATCGGCCCAGTTCATAGCATATCCTATAGCCCCATATATCCTAAAATATCATATCCTCACGTCAAACTCGATGGTAATGATTGGCATAAATTTGCGTTAATGAAAGCCATACCAGAATAACCCATTGATTATCCATGTCGATTCTAGGTAGATAATTTGTCTTATGTCGTGACTTCACACCCCTGGAGTCCACCCGCGTGTTAAGTGTCGTTCAAAACAAGCCAGTGCGTAATTGGAATCGGGCTTGCTAACTTTATCCCTAAAAGTAGACAATTTCCAACCGCTTGACAGTAGTCATTTCATCAACATCACAGAATGCATTAGTCACCCATCAATGTCGTGCAGAGGTTGCGACAACTACAACACCCTTAACTCAATTATTTCCTGCGTTGCTCAGGTACATCTCCAGGGATCCCATTGTTTCTTACAAATTTAAAACGCGCACACTTCGTAAAATTCACCGGCGTATCGTTAAATCTACACATTCCTTCTTGTAAACTTCTTTTTAAATGCAAATTCAATGCCACACACATATTTTAAGTTTTATCAACACAACAGTTTAAAATTAATAAGTACACATTTTATCTTATTTTTTAGGACAACTTTGCACATCATGGCAATGAGTAGATAGTTATCATTCACTAGATGCTACTGGTTAATAACCATTATGTGTGCATGGATTTAGATAAAAGAAAATTTTCATGAAAAACAGCTTAGAAAATCGAGGCTTTTGGAAATTAGACACAAACAATCGATTAACAAAACTTATTTCGTCATTCTATCAAAATCTACAAGACTCTTTGTTACCGTAAAATGTAGGTCAGTTCCCTTTATTTAGGAATAAATGCAATATTTTATTTTTTATAGTAAGATAGTTTCCTATAATACTACATTTTCTGCAAATTTCTCAAATTAAGAGAAAAAAATAAATAGAATTCTTAATAAATTTTAAATAAAAATAGATTAGATGTGTAGAAAATGGATTTTGTATTTGTAAGCAGCCAAACGACAGTTAGGAAAACATTAAAATATGAAATGAGATAATAATTTGATGCAGCAATATGGTTTGTTGTAACAGAATCTAGATGAAATCAGATTAATACCGTCTGTCAGTTTCAATTAATAGTAGAGTAAGCGGCTTCTAAATGAAGCGTTCCCTCAACTGAGTTGCAGGCAGGAAGTTTCTATTCATGTCATCGCTATTAAAAATGAGGCATTCTCCTACCAAATTATAAATTGACACTTTACAAATATCTAGCAAGGGCCGGCCATAAATATGAACATCCCTAGTTTCGACACTTGTTTAATTACTGTGTCGCCGAGTAATGGACTGATTAACATTGATTCATTAACGGGATGCATCTAATTTACTAAGTGCAATTTGTGTGCTAATAATTGATTTATAATTGCATCATCATGGTGGCGATGTGCTTTTCAAATATTTACATTGAGAAGGATCACGCCAAATATATGATCTACGGTCAGTTGAGTTTCATTATTGATTTAACTAAAAAGGCTTTGTGGCGCCGTCGGCATGGACAGTGGACGGTTTTGGATCTTACACTTGGGGCTTTCTATCGCCTGTGACTGTCATATAGACCTCGCCCTGAGGTTACATCAAGTTGCGATCCAATCTAGTCATCTCCGTTTGTATATACTGATCATACAACATGTATATGGCAGTACACAAAGTGAATTGAGATTGAGATAAATGAATTATTCATATATTTGCATCGGAGGTAAAGGCGAGGGGCATCATATGGGACATACCCGGCCTACGGCTTGTTTACTTCTATTAATAAACTGTGCTTTAGATTAAATCACTTCTGTTTGTATCGCAGCTTAAATGTTAAATGATGTGTATTAAATTGATGGAGAGGTAAAAAGGCGCGCATTGCAAAAATTTGTTATCATGATTATCATCGTTATCATTGAGATTAGTTTGTATATTTTACGCTCAAACATTATTTCAATACGCATTATCGAAAGGTAGTACCACATATTGAAGAAGATCGGATATGAAAATACGTCTGTAAAACATCGTATGTGTGCACGTCTACCAAAACTCGTAGACAGTTTAGGCATTAATTTTAGTCTTCAAAGCTCCATTAATTTATTCTTTCGAAAATGCTTCTATATTCTTTTTAGTACAATCTTGTGATTTTTCTTTCTTACTGACCTACTACTCATTTTCTTTCTAGCATTTTTTGTAGCTATCTTATATTGCTGTAATTGCTGTAATAATTTGGTATATCAACTAAATTAAAAATTCATTAATAGAGAAATGAAAGTATTTATTTCATATTAAAATTATCAATTCTCAATCGTCCTGGTATTCATATTCATCACAGAATTTGTTAATGTACTACCGATAACCTTTAAATCGGAAAATATACGTGAAAATTTAATATTTACGAATTGATTTTCAAATGTACTAAAACCGAACCTACATGCATTATACGTATTCCCCCGAAGGTTTTCCCTTATTTGTCCACACTTATCTCACTAAAGTACCCTCGAGAGAGCCGCTCTAAACCACCAGTTAACATCTTAAACATTACATATTACATAGTCCATCAGGCCAGTCCCTAATCGCGGATCCCTTGGTCAGTGATTGATCACCAAGTGACCCCTCTAAAAAACGCGCTCACTTTATAAACTTATCTGCAGGGATTCTTAGCATCCCTGTATACCAGGATAACAATACATAAATGACTCGGAGATGTATTCACATTTGCGGGAATCTCTTTCTGCGCGGATCATTAGAGCTATGCGTGCTCGGTCAGTTGGTCAGTATATGAAGCGCACTTGACAAATATGTCTCTTCAGGCAGCGTGATTTCCTGCAATCACTCAAATATGCAAATTTGGAAAATGGAAATACGTAATAACGATGGACTGGTAAGTGGATGCGCGCTCGCAATAGATTGGTGTCGCCTGATGTGAATTTGATGCGGTCCTATCCATCATTTGTGACAGCGATTCATCAGGGTGTTGTATCTTGAACGTCGCGCCGCCATCGTTCCTTTAATCAGCTATTCAGTTGCAAATGCAACGATCGAGATCGATGAATATCCGGTTTGAGCAGCGCGAGGAAGGGTTTCCGGGATTCATTCCAGCCCCAAACAACCAACCTATGACTCACATGCGTGCTAAACTAAATCGGACAAGTGATTCCGCACTTGATTAAAACTGGAGCGTCCACCGTGGACTTTTGTTTGGGGTTCAAAGGGTGCTTAAAAACAAAAGATGAAATGAGGCGCCGACACTACCCGGTTCAGCATTGCTTTGTGAAATTGATTGTTGTTTTCGTTATTCATGCATGCACCCATCCCTTGGGATATCGTAAGCTTCGGTAACGTATTCATGAAGTCGAAGCTGCGGTCGCATGCAAAGTCCAACACATTAACAGTGGGACGGTTAGTTGGTCGGTTGATGGATGCCACACTCAGCGATGGTATACGAAACACAATGCCAGTAAATATATCAGTAGATTTCCACGGTCAATTTCAACGTCTCCAACAATCCGCACCTAGAGCTCCACTAATGGACGTGCGCATTTGATAATTAAATTTCCACAGCCCGTTGTGGAAATTGCACTTACCATTTCAGATCCCCGGTTTCATCCGAGCGGAAGGATATTCCGAGGTGCTACGCTTCACTCTCATCTCCCATAAATCATGACGACACCATCCCATTTGACTTTTCTTGATTACGTGTGTCATCTCGTAATTCCACGCATTGTAACAGCGTATTGCAGGCGTTATCTTTCCATCCCCTGCCCGCTAGCCCTTGATAGCAGTCACCAACCAAAACCACATCGTGATTGATTAAGTGCACTTTAAACCCCGGAATTAGATTCGCGCGCATATTTAATTTTACTACATCAACTGGATATGGCAGAGCTTCACTTCCTTAACTTGAAGCACCCTCATAAATCAAAAACAGTCACCCCCCAATCTACTTTTTTCCTCCACGCGAAGCGCATTTCTTTCCAAATCACGTTATAAATAATAAATTCGTCGATACTTATAATTCAATTATCATGTTTATGTAAATATTACGTCGGCCTAAATGACCACGCTCACTAGTTAGACAATACGTGGTTGACACTGATTGATTAATGTCAACGCTGAACGCGCTCTCATTTCCAATCAACTTAAAAACACGAAACAAAAACGGAAATCTATTTTGCTTGCCCTTTCTGCGAACCAAATATGCCAATTTATTCATTCTTTGAAACGCGATAAATCAACTTACGCATTCTCCGCCTGTCTACAAGATGTATATGATGAAGCGATCTGAACAAACCTATCTCTTTCCTTAACAATATTCATCTTTTCTATCAATTTTATTTATATTCTTTTGTTTTTTTTTCAATTCTAAAAATTTACATGCATTCCTATTCAGAAATGTTCCTAACTTGAATTAAAATATACAATTTAATCCCTATAGGATAAAAGAAACGAAAAATATGAAAATAATTTTTTGTAGTAGGCACTTACAAGAAAGACGAGAAAAACTGTAAAAAAATTTAGTACAAAATTTAAAAAAAAAATTAAATGGATAAGAGAAATTGAAACAGAGTGTAATGGATAAAAATTAAGAAAAATAATGAAGCAAAACAAGTGGAAGGTGGTACTGATAACACAAGAACATTTTTTAGAAATGAGCTCTTTTCAAAAACATATGGCTTAAGAAGTAAAATATATATAGTCAAAATATTGTAAAAACTTTGCCATCGAAAAATCTTTTAAATTATTAAGAAATAATTCTTTAAAAAATTATTTTTGTCTTAGTAATTATTTTTATTAACTTTTTAATTTTTATAAATATAATTTAAAAGACGGGTATCGAAAAAAATTAACTGACAGCTAAAAAATGAAAAAATTTTTATATTTGGTATGGTGAAATCTTATCGATTTAATGGATGTTTACATATTTTGGTAGTTATGAATCGAAGCGACCACGAAATGGTCAGTTTAAATCAGTGGAGATGCGATGTCCGATCGCGGTTAGTTTTATGTATTGTGCTACGTTAAGGATCTCGTGGGAAAACAGGCAGAGCGTGACCCATATGGTTCAACTCCCTCTGTCCAGTTTACTATTGAGCCGTTATCAGTGACGGATGCGATCCTGTGTCCTTCCTCCCTAGAGAATCTCGCTCCTTATCAATTCCACGTCCTATTTGCGTCCTTAATTCGTAAAATACACAACTTATCTTAGACGTAGCTTTCTCAAAGGCCATTTGTTTAGAACGTGGTCGTTTGACCCAACTCAATTTTACAAGAGGAGTTCTGAATTCCAGCATATTTACTCATACGTTGTTTGTTTTTCAACAAACTCTAGATTTTACTTATACAGAAAAGTAAACTTCTATTGCGGTACGCATCTTTGTTATTCCAATACGAGAGTGCAGCAGATAGTCGATTGAAAAAGCCTCCTGCTTTGATGTTGTATCTTTTAACCGGAGAGATAACCCCACAAACAGGCATATTTCTCTCTCCCTTTCGAGATTTTCCTCGCTTAACTTGCTCCTTTCACTTTTCATGTCCATTTGGTTAAATGAAATATTTTAATAACTAGGAGTGTAATTAAATTCAGTACGGTTATCGCATTCATGAAGATTCACTAATTCGCTCACCTCATCTCCTGCAAATGAGGTTGTGCGCTCGCACAGTCTGATAACCTGATCATAATCTTAAATTAAATCTAATTTGGTTCATAAATACAGAAACGCATCAATCCAAATTTTATAGCTAATATCATTAATGGATGATGTTTAAAGAAATTTACTTAATCTATTGTATTATAAATAAAAAATATATACAACAATTTATGCATTTACAAAAAATCGTTTCGTTTATTTTGTAGTATCTAACTTCCTTTTTTTTCTTTAATTATTAGTATTGAATTAGAAATATGTTAAAACCGTGCCTGCATTTAGTATGTAATGATATTGCGAATTGAAAAAGCACCCCTCCATTACCTAGCACTTTTCCTTTAATTTTAAATTTAAATCATTCAAAGCTCGCATGGATTTAAATGGTAATTTGCATGAAAATAAATAATTCCATAATCCTCTGTCCCATTTATGAATTTTCGGGATGATAAGGCGCCTTTTCAAATGATTAATAGATTTTTTTTGCGAATTATACGGCCCATTAATAATCTAATATTAATATAGTACGCCGAAAAAGGAGGATCATGGATTGGAATAAATAAAGCAAACTGAAAAAGAAAGAAGATCACAAAAAAATAACAAGTGACCAATCTTATGTTTCCTCCCCGGTTTTGTATTGTTGTTAAAAGACATCTGAAGAATTTTGAAGAGGGTCGCGCCATTAAAACTAGGCTGGAGGCGATATGCAATCGTTCAATAAGTGTAACAAGTGTGGACTAGCAGTGGCAATCAGTAGCTTTGGTGAGGTTGTAGGAATTGAGGCCTTTGGCTCTTCAGAGGGTCTTGTTATGCTCGACCCGGGGCGTCCAGTTCTCGCACACGTAGAGGCACGTGCCTAGACTTACGATTGCCACTCGAGTTCATGTCGACTTTTTGTTTCCTTTCACTTTTATGTAACATTTATTTACTACATATTGTGCTGTATGTGGATTTCTAGAGCATCATACTGTCAGGCGCTGCTCGAGCAGCGGGAAACTTTTGACGCGTTCACTTTTAATATTCTAAAAATAGAAGACTCAACTTGTTGATGAGACCTGTTGATGGGACTTAATAGCTCACACATGCGATATTACAATCGCTATTAAAATTTCAAGAAAGCAAGCTTGGTACGATTATACCACGCAAGGGGGTGAAATCCTTAATGATATCCAAAGAGGAATAAACAAGCAAATGCCAAAAAACATTGAAGCTCGTGTTCGTGAAGTTTATGGATCATTGGAGCAAGTTGATGACAGGAGTTTTACGAGTGGCAGCATTTAGAGGGCATTATCATAAACGAATCTAGAATCTCTAACCGGGTATGCAAATGATGTACCTCTTAACGCAACTCAACTCGCTCGATCCGAACAAATCCCGGCAGTAAGGCGTAAATTATGTCAGCGAACAATCATGCGGTGTCGGAACTATTCCGGTGGATTAACGGCCAACGGCACGGATTCTAATAGCGAACCCGCGCGACTCCACTCCCGGAGTCCCCGGACTTTAACTTTACTGCCTATCTAAGTTAAGTGCGAGAAGCTACCCGAAAGCGGCCTTAATTTAGGATGCACAACTAAACCAAGGAATACACTAATACATTAAAGCATAAATTACATTCACTAATGCAATTACAAGATACATAGTAATCGCTACAATAAAACAGATACGATTATATGGACCCCCGTATAAGTATGCGTGAACATGCGCAACACTTACACATTACCCCTTATCTAATTGCTAGGCGTTATAGTTTTGCAACTAACGAGTGAATTTGCTACCGTTATAAATATGAACGCTGTAAAACATAAATTTCAGGTAACAGACTCCCATAAATTGTATAATACGCGCAAGCATACACTCTTTCTTCTTATTAAAATATTTCACTTCTTCCAATCAATTTATATCGAACTTCAAATTCCATAACTAAATTTCAAAAAAACGTACATATGTAAATTTATCAAATATCAATAAAACAATTTAGACCATTTCTTCCGTTAAAAAAATTTTTTTCTCATGATTTTTAAAACTTTGCCATTACCTAAAATCTCTATAATTCTTCATCAATTTTTATATTTTCTCTTCATCAAAGCTAGTTAGAAAGATTGTTGCTATGTGTAGCTCAACGTTTTTTTTTTTTTGTTTTTCGATCAATTGAGTTTCGTGTTTCCAGAAAAAATCTATTATTTGGATGTCAGTTCCATGAATATTGTACGGTTTCAACAAGTACGTTGAGCGAGCCAACAAAATAAGATCAAAGGATTTGTTGCTTTTAAAACTAGCAAAACGACGGAATAATTTTTTTAAAATTCAATCTAAATATTTTACATTTATTTAAAGTTGGAAAAAGGAAACATAGAAAATATTAGGAGTATAAGAAGCAAAAAATAAATTTAAAAAAACTTTTTCTATTCAAAACGAAAAGCTTTTTTGTTTGTTTTTCTGGATTATTATTTTGATGAATAAACAAGATTTTAAATTAGCAAATAAATTGTATAGAATACAATGTAATTTTCTCAAATAAAAAGGCTTGCATTTTACAGTGGCTTTAATCTGTTGCATGTGAAGCTTCTGGAAGTGACTGTTCTTAATTGTCTCCTTATGTAGGACTACTTAATAAACTTCAGGTTTATGTTGTGGTCAGTGTATGAATGCAATGAGCGTGAAACAATTTGCAGGGGTTTTATATACTTCAAAATGGATATTTACAGAGAAACAAAAAGTTAATTGTATTAATACAGTTCAATATTTTTGTGTTGCAACAATGTTAGGTACAATATAATTTTTGGAAGTCATCTAAGTGACTGAATGGAGGATTTAAGTTAATAAATGTAAGCCAAGTCATAAAAAAATGATTACTTTTAGAATAATATTGTGAAAAAGGTAGTAAACGTTGAAGAATAAATCTAGATATATGTAAAAATGTATATTGTAATAAAACCTTATTGTATTGAGTGGCATAGCAATAAAAATGTCTCGTGTTAAGGGAAAAGTGCACAGTAAGAGAACAGTAAAAAAGTGACCACGTATTAAAATGGGCGATACATAAAATAAAGACAGTTCCGCGGCATCGTAAAAGCCGTATGGAATAATATTCAGGAGGGGGTGGTTACAGCAATTTCCCTGGCGTATATAAAGCATAAACCAGTGGTTAACACCGATATCGCCAAGCATTATCCAGAAACAAATTAAATGTTTCAATTCGGGCACGCTCCTTTATTTATGTGTCATTCCGTCTCCTGTTTTTCCAATAAATGTTTTTATGTCCTGCATGTGGTAATTTCTTTCAAACCAGATATACCACATAAAAATTGTATATCTGCTATGTGCAAGGAAAATTAATTAGGGTATATACTATTTAATGACATCCATATACCATGGAATAAATTTTATAGTTAGAGATGGGTGATAATCTTTAATAAAATATGGACACATAGCGCTTTGCAGAAAAAATTTAGTTTGAAGAACAATAAAAGATTGCAAAAAAATAGATGTTGCAGCTGAAGAAATTTTTAAAAAGATGTGGGCACTTTTCACGTATTAGAGAACTGCACAAGCTCTTGACAATGTAGCAGATATTATTTCTTACAGTGCAAACTACAGGTGTCTGTCTTTAAAATAGTGTTGCCTTATTTATTTTCTTAGCATTTAAATTTCACATATTTATTTATAATACTTTGTAATTTTTAAGGTAGTATGGCCTTTTACACCATGCTATACACTATTTTATTTTATTTTGTTTAAGTTTTGATTTTTTTTTAGATTTTTTTGTTGTGTTTGAAATTCCATGTTCAGTTTTACTCTAAAATATTAATGATGGTTCTAAAAATTAAGTTAAATAATATATGCCGCGTTAATTTACGAGTAAACCATAAAAACTTTATAACTTTCTTAGAATGAGAGAAAATTCATGTTATGCATTAAAAAATTGATAAATTTGCAAAATATTCATATGAATAGGCAATTTGATTTTATGTAAATAATTAATTTCTTGTTATATTAATTGCATGGGGTTATTTTTTCAATTCAACCCCTAGTACGTTGGGGGCTTATATATTCCCGTCTGTGTCATCTCTATGTGTATTAATAGTCAAAGGGTGTTTGAGGATTGTCATTCAGACACTGATTGGTGTTCCAATATCCTGGCAAACGGCCACCCCCGAACGGAAATTCCACGAAGAATCGTACTCATTACGGAGCCAAATATGTATGCACACATATGCACCCCATCATTTCAAATATTTTCCCTGGACAGTACTAATATGTTAACTTCAACTGTTCTATACATAGGATATTGTGTCATTTATTTAGTTTTTTTTTCATCTCGCTGGTCAATCTTCTTTTATTGTTGGCTTTTTTACATCCACCCTATCGCATTTGAAAAATTGCTACTTGATCGTAGACTTTCCGTGCTGAATAAATTTCTACACAATAAGTTCGCTAAAGCGCTTAATTATCCTTCTTACGCTTCGTCACTTCTAAGGATCATTTTTTGCGCTCCAATTCACTTATGTATCAGTATGACCCCTTTACATTGACCATCATAACGTGCATGTGTACTAATCCAATGATGATTCACCAGTTGTAATTGGTCACTTCCGTTCAACCTCACCTGGATATGTTAATAAGAACAACGAAATCAGATATCGCATTTTTTCGATTTACATCTGTGAATAATATTTCATGCTTCGTTAAGTCCTACTACTGACTAATTGAATGAAGATCGGCGTGCGCGCGTTCTCGCATTTTCATCAACTGTATCAATTGCTTAAATCTACAAACGCAATTTCTCTTCACCCCAAAACTACACGATTATTCTGTGAGAACTTGCGGTTTACCATATGCGTTTAAACATCCGAATAAATTTTAATATTGATTAGTAGTCCTGATGAGATAATGGCAGGTATTTTTATTACGAGGGGATGCAACCGTGAGAATTCCTTTTTCTTAATTTAATTTATTCACAAATAAGGATTTGTAGTGACTAATCTGTATAAAATGCACCCGCACGGTCAATGTTCTCGCTGAATCATAATTGAACTCTCTTAACGTTTTTAACATTTCCGAATAATACCTGCGACTTTAAATTAACCGTAAAGTCGAGTCATTAAATGCATTTGTAACGAACTTGCATGCATCGCAATTGCTCATAAATGTTTGCATCCAGGGCACTAATTTTTTTACATACACTTTGTCCCATCATAACAATAAAATATGCTACTTACGATTTTTTTATTGTTGTCTGCTTACAATTTTGTAGCAATTTGTATTAACCATTTTGCATGATTTTCAATTCGATAATCAATACATGTAACTATTATTTCCCCTATGTGCTTGGGGATTATAAAACAAAGTTTTTATTGACAAACACACTATTTTCTTTATTGTTATTACTCATGGACGGATCAATTTTATTTATTTTTTTTTATATAAACTAACTTTATTTCTTTATTAGAAGTTTTTTTTTACTTTTAAATGATGATGAAATAGAAAAAAAAAATTTCAATGTATAAATGTGACTGGTTAAAGTATGTCGCCTATAAATTGAATCACTGAAATATTTAGAGGGTGTAAAGGGTCGAAAACATTTATTATTAAAGAAGGGGCAAGCAGACCTCAATAATTTGGAAACCACTGTATTATAAGAAGGGGACCCAATAACACATATAATTATGGCAGTGTAAGAACAAACTAGACAATCAGTAAAATAAATATAATTTTCGAAAAAAAATTACAAGTTCTTGATGAACTAAAAAGGATAATTTCTGAGCAAATAATATCAAAATCTAGAAACAATCAAATAAAATTGCTAACGCAAACAATTGGATTTCAATAAATAATTTATTGACGTTAACATTGAACTCAAAATTATTTTTATTAAAATATATATGTAGACTAGTTGTTACATAACTAATTTGATAATATTATTAAATGTCATTTAAAACTTTGTTAAATCTAAATTTATACAAAATGCTTCAAATTAAAATTAATAGTCATCATTATCATTCAAAATACAACAAGACAAAGAAACTCGGAACGTTTGTTTTTAATAATTTTTATAAAAATCTGGCCATCATATTAATCATTAAGAAAAAATATTTGTCACAATGCAAAAAAAGGAAAAAATTATCTGATGGGAGCCGGAAATCATCAAAACAAACATATTTTTGTAGAATAACCGCAAATATCAATTATTTTAAAGTAAGATAAAGATAAGTATTTTTTTAATTTTTTTATCGTAAATCTGTTGATGAGTGTAATTTTGAAAAACGAGGGGAAGTTTTATGAGGTTAATTTATTATAGTTTAAAAAAAAATATCGTAGATCGGACTTTTGTATGTGTGTGAATTAGGGGAAGCGTTTGTGAGAATTTTTGAAGCCACCCCTGAATATAGCGTGCCATCAAAAATGGAAATTAGAACATCAGCTTGATATTACCATCGTTTTTTCATCGTATTTAATTAAAATGTTATTTCACTTACGGTGGGTAGCGATGCGTACATTAAGTGCTCAATGTTGTGTTATTTTGTTGGTTTGGGGTAATGTTTGCAGGCAATTATTTCATACCACCCTATCTGAATAATTGAATGGCCTTAATTTATAAGCAATCCACATTTAGTTAATAAATATAATTAAAGTGGCTAGTTTGATTGACTTTTGGTTGTTGGATGGGTGAATTAAATACGGTCCCTCCTGTTCATCGGCAACAATTGTAATGCAAAGCAAGGATAATTACAATGATAAATAAAAAGGTAACAATATGCGTGGTTTTTATTAAGCATATGCATCGCGAAAATAAAAGAGATATAGGGATGAATAAAACAGTGGCTATACATTTGGGTATCCAACCGTCAATTCGAGTATTCAACGGTCATTAATCTTGCTAAAAGTGACAGATAATAAAGCGAGTCATGAGAATTTGCAAACATAACCCAATCTGTATAATGCAACAATACAATTTCGAAAAGCATTAAACGCGAATATAAACTATAAAATGCGAAAACGCGGGCGCACTCGTTAAAATTATAACAGCCCCGGGGGCCCGCATAGGCAATATGTAAATTATCCAAAATTGTAACTACCATAAAAAAAAACGTTATTAAATTAATACCGAAGAGGTAGAAATCTATTAAATGTTTAGTGCCGGCCCACAATAAATAAAATAATGGTTAGGGGTGCTTTACTACTTAACACCCTATACAAATGCGAATGGTAAAAATAAAAGAAATACTAAATCCCGCAACTACCGGGATGGGTGATGGATAAAACGCGTTCCATTATTCATCGTGCGATATTTAAAAAGATCCATTTTAGATTGTCGGCTGTCTGATGGTTAGGTATTAAAAAAGCGAACTACTGCGATTAAATTGCCTTTAGCTCCACTAAACCGGCAAAACTGACACAGCCAAATAATAACATATATAACGTGCAACTAAAAGCGATGGCCGAACACATAAAGAAACTTCCTGTAATCAAATTTTGACGAGCAATTAAAACAAAACGAAATGATAGCCATCAACTAACGTGCAGACTTACTATTTTATAGTCTTCTAGGGATGAGGAATCAAAATCCCCATTGCATAATACAACACGTACGCTATCTTCTCGGATACACATAAAACTTACTGTTACGATTCAAATTTTATCCTATTAAACCAAAATACATTTCAATGATATTTTCTGTTAACTTCAATATTGAAATCCCAACTTGATATTCAACGCCGAAATTGCTCACAAGAGAAATCTTCAAGAATCAAATTGAATTCTTTAATTTGCAAAATTTGATAGATCCTGAAAAGCAAATTTAGACTGCTATGTCAATTTTATTGGATACTCCTTGAAAGTTAGCTTTTAATAGTTCAACTTTAGATTCTAACACTACCAGTTGTAGCATAAAATTTTAACCAAATTTAAATTTAATTATGATTAAAATATGAAGTGAACTAGAAATAAGATTTACATTCAATTTCCCGAATATGTTCATTTGATTGCATATAGAAGGAAATTGGGTTAGCCTATGAAACGTTTAGGTAATAAAGGGGAAATGTAATGACAGTGTGTAAAACGTTTTGGAGCATTCAAAAGGACTTAAAACCAAGAGAATATCAAAATACTTTAGAGCCTTATTAATGTCGTGTAGTATAAAGACGGAATAATAGTCCAAGAGATGCTTTGTAATTTGTGAGATTAATTTAGATAATGCATGCGAAATTACACGTTTCGATTACTTTAAGATATTGCAGTGTCACGCTTTTTCAGAGAAACACGAGGGCGCCCGTGCGCTCGTTCAACATCAACATACAATTTTATTTAATTCGTACCCTTTCTCTTATTATATTACTACTGGTGAGTTTTTTTTTACAAACTTTAATCATTTTACTTTGTAAACTAATGTTTTTTCTATTAATACTGCACCAGATAAGTTTTTGCTTTTAAAGAAAAATTATATGGAAAGGTTCTTTAATTTGACCAATTTTACCTAAAATTATATAAATTTATGAGAAAGAAGGATGACTGATAAAATCTAGAAATTAACCTGTATTTCGAGCAAATTATAATATAATTTAAATTGCAATTCCATTTCCTTTGTTTCGTGTTCAGGCAATTACTTATTTTGTTATATGCAAATTGTGTTGAAATGTAAGGGCAAATTAGAAGTACAAAACTGATAATGTCAAGGCAAATAAATTGAATATAAATCGCACATTTTCGTTTTTCTTCCCAAACATGGTACGACAATAATTTCATTCCTATATTATCATATTGTTAAAATTAATAATTTCGCTTATATAGACAACTTGATTATTATCTACGCATATCTTGTATAATAATGATAATTTTCAGTGAAATACGGAAAATTATATTGCATCACCTGGAGTATTTGAAAAATATATGCCATAAATCTTATAACTGTGAAATACAATGAATTATATCAAGTTCTTGCTTTCATGATCATAAACTTATATCCAGAAGTTTCCTCGTCACAACATCACGAATTTCATTACTTTTTTCATTTTTTCTTTTTTTTTTGATAAATACGAAAACGTAGTAATAATACTTTTTATTCTATTTTTTTAGATAAGTGGTAGTAGGTTGACTGGAAAGAAAAGATTAATTTTTATAAGTATTTATCAGTTTGGTTTAGTTATGTATTCAGTATTCATATTGAAAACGATTTGTCAAGATTTGTAAGTATCCGTCATTCGTATTTGCCCCAATGCGAGGATCATGATTGATCACAGGCATTGTGACTTACGGCCTAAACTGCGTTCCATCAAAACACATACTCTAAATTCATTCAAAGCTCTGTAATTGCATTGACTGGGTGTATGCCATTCGAATTAAATAGAATAGATCAGTGAGTTGAAGGAGGGTGAATGATCTTTCCGACCCCCAAAAAGAATAATTATTGTATTACCCCCGAGTGGATTAAGCAGGTATTTTTAGCGTTATGATATGAAATTATCGTTTTAAATCGGTTCAAGTGGCCAGAAGTTAACAGATGCGCGTACATTTTGTTCACTTAACTAATATTTCGTTTTTTAAGGACTGGGGGGAGAATCTATTGTGTGGAAGAATAAAGTAACCCTTCTGTAACAGTTGCTAACCCCGCGAATGCGTTTTTACACTAGCTTAAAATTAATCTGATAATTAGATGCAAATCGGATTGGTTTCGACTGATTTTAAAATTAATTAGCAGAATGGGGTGGGAGGGGATGGAATTACTTCATGATGCTCCCTGCAATTATTTAAACCCTTTGTAGTAAAATTTAGATGACGCTTTTATACGTAGCCGTTCCGAAAGTATTATTTCGTACTCATAATTCCTTGAAATGTATCTTCGCTACCGATCATAAATTTTTATTAAGAATTTGGTAGCTTTTAGTCATAAAATTGCGTCCTAATATCTTGAAGTGCGTGTCGAATTGTTCATTAAAAACGCCATAAACACCGAATAGTCTTGCGAGTTGATCGTCTATTACTCTGCGATAGGTGACAAGTATGTGGCAAGTGCAAAGTTCAGTATAGACTTGATATGTTATTGCCGCAATAAACGTCAAAAATTTGTTCACTTGTCTCACATATAGATTATCTCGAGTTTTGTTAATGGGTTTCAGGAAATCGTTCGAATTGTGTGTCCACGTGTTTCAATTGCGACTGAGCATAATGAAAAACAACATGACCACTGCAGCACGCGTTCTCGCGACTAATGGCAAAATAGTACAAGTCATGCCGAGCTTTCACACTACTGCGATGATCTATTACGATGTTAGTGTAACAGCGAGCAAGATGATGAATTATAAAGGACTATATAATATGACATCACAATCGTCATCACTATCATTCCACAATAACAACTCTTAGATGTTCCTCTGCGCGCCCAGGCATTCTCACTTGTTATTATTTATCGGTCGAGTTAATTACATCTTTCGCATAGATAGACCCTTAAAACCACCATCAGCTGAAGATCTTATTCTCCATGCATTCAGCTTTATAGAGCAATGCAATTAGAATTGATTGTTGTAGGTGATTTTAATGGCACATAACAACGGTGCGACATAAAACCCGATTATCACAAGGGTTTACAGTACACGGTAATATTCAAGTACAATTTATGGGTATGGGGCTACTGAGGTTGAAGTCTACACTATTATAGGGGAACTCTTAATTAAGAATCAAAATGAACGCACAAAAAATATCACATTTGCAAGACAAACGCACGTGATTATCTCACTGTTGTCACCCTTTTGGAAGCACCTTGCAATTCAACCTAATTATACACACAAGAATTATTTAAATAAATTTACTCTTGAATTCCAAGGGTGGTACTTACTATTCAAATTATGTTCTTGGACACCGTTATTAAAGGACTCACCTGAAATTTAAAAAAAAATCAATCAGAAAATTTAACCACAATAATTATTCAAATCATAGCTAATATCTATGCAAGTCTTCTGAATAATAAGCATCTATAATGTTTGTTACTTCTATATTAGGAAGCAATGCATTCTGGGGCATTTACGTAAGCAGATAAAATACTATTAATATTGTACCACGTCATTTCACAAAAATTACAAAGTATAGAATAATATAAATATGTATTTTTGGCAAATTAATAAGACAAAACTATTTTGTATTTTAAAGTTGCTCTAAGACTATTTTCCGTTTCTATAACTTATTAGAAGCCTTTTATGGATTTATGAGGAATGATATAGAAGTATTCCGAACATAAATATATATATTTTAAATGAATGTTTTTGTCTTATCATCACAAATGATAAAAAGTAAGGGCAAAATGATAATTTATTTAAAAAAAAAGTTTAATTTGAAGATTAAGTTACCACAAATGTCCTTTTGATGTGATGATATTCGATGGAAATTTGAAACATCTAGGTAGATTACAGTAAAATCCCCCTCGTAATACGAAGGACGATGAATATGTAAGTGAGTTTGTTTGTAAATTGAAATCCCGTGCGTTACATATTACGTCAGATCGGCAGGCGCGTATCTGCTAATCTGCATCGTGAATGTCCTCAATCCGTTTTGTGCGACATTTGGCGTGTTCATGCCACCCTCATCCAATATACATATAGATTCATAGCGCGAAGCCACACGAGCCCGCGATTTTTGTGTTCGAAGATCCACCGCATTTCCATATAGTAGTAACCCCTTGTCAATCATCCCTCTGCTGACGGCGCTGCTTTTAAATATGTTTGTTCGAAATTGTTTTTATTTCGAATTTAAAGTGCCTGTTTTGTATGACATGATGGATGCGTGTTTGGCAATCTCGTATTCTTGTTATTTCGGTTTTTGATTTGAATTTTTTCTGGAACCTCCAAGGGATTCAAAGCGCCCTTTATACATTCCGATGTTATTTATTTTTCTAAAACATTTCAAAACATTGCGAAGGGTATTTACAAAACAATCTATTAATAATTTAAAGATGGCGCATTCTCCTGTATTATCTTAATTTCACGAGATGTTTTAGTGGAAGAGTGGTGGTCGCTATTTATTTTATTTTAATGCTTTTCTACACTTTGCTCTTGATGGATTTATAATTAAGGTTAAAAGCATACAACTTGGAGGTACGATAAAGATTTTAAAAGTTCATGCGGATTTCAAGGGATAATTAAAATAAAGAAGCGGGACAACTTTGTCCGATAACTATGGGATGACCAGTGGCACGTGTATACCACTGCCACTGAATGACTCAGAAAAGGATATTAAAAGAAAAGTTCCGAAACTCCTATTGCGACCCGTAATAATACCCATTCGGCAGTTAAAACGACCTACACCTATCAGCCTTAGAAGTCAATTATAGCAACCGAGATATTAATAATTTTATAGCTCTATATTACAAAGATAAAGAATTATAACTTAGTTTCATTTACGATAAGACATTATGAGAATGGCATTCCCTTTGTCTACACGCGCTTGCCAAGAATACACTCGATTTATACACAAGAAATCGACGTAAAATTTTATGCACTACATATAACAAAAGCTTTTGATTATGCCAAGTGCAATATAAAATATTACTGCCGGAATAAATACAAAAAAACACTTGCAATACGCTCATTTTATTATTTTCATTAATAAAAGCTCTCTCGCGTGCGTTTCTTCCTTGCATTGATAAAAAAGAACGAGCGCTACTCTTTTATAGCACTTAGTCCTCCAAAAAATCCATTGTGGTCCTCCTTTATTATTTTTGATACGACTCACTTTTATAGTTCGATTTATGTGCGCGAAGAAAACAAAAAAAAATGAATATAAGATTACTTTCCATTTAAACTGTAAAAATATTGTCATATCGCATAAACGAAAACAAAAAAAAAGAGAGTCAAACCGAACGACTCATAAAACGCATATCTCTTATATCGCCATTTATTCCTTTCCGATATAAATATTTTACAACCGATCGCATAAACGGACGAAACTTTTAAAATTATTAAAGCCCATTAAAATCGCTTACCCAGAAATTCCTTCTTTATTATTATAGAACAAATAAGACGTCTAATATGTGGATGTGACAGGCCTAAGGCTATTATCCGCTACACTCTGTGACCCAATAAAGCATTATGTGGACGTTAATGGTTCCTGACAAATTAATCGAATACCGCCTGAACGAAACTTATTGGTTTACGTTATTTCCTTGACTTCCTTCTTAATTACCACAGGGCTATTATAAATAAAACTTGATTGCCCAACTAGGAAAAGAAAACAACGTCCTGATAATTGAATTTTTATTGTCATCCACATAATCCTCCATACATTATTGCGAATACATAATTTGATTACAAGGTAAAATAAGTTAAATACATTTGAAAATATTTCTAAGTAAATTTTTCAAGTTAAAATTCTTAAAAGTAGAATTTGATGAAATGAAGAATTGTTTTTAACATTCTGTATGTTTAGAGTATCGAGAATGTTTCATTTCCTAGATCAGTTTTATACATTTTCATTAGTTATTAATATTTATCATTTTTTAAGCATAGAATGTAAGATATTCTAAATAATAGTTTTGATCGAATGATGCTTTTGTCATCGCATTTCAAAATATGCGGCTTAACGCTTTTAATATAATCCTTATACAGATTAATTGCCCTATAATAATGAGGCCATTGTGAAATTTGTGGTTTAGTTGGTTTAGTACATGCTACGGGGTGGTAATAGCGGTCTCGCGCAACGTAATCCTTTGTAGCATAACAATTTTGCAAATTAATAATTTATTTGAGAAAATGTTTACATAAATTTAAAATTTGTAAATAAAAAAAAATAAAAATAAAATGACATTGTAAATTTTAGTTTTATTGTTTCTAGCATTTTTATAAATGAGAGATTAAATCTGAAAAGGAACGTATGTGATGACGGATAAAAGTCGTCCGTTGTGGGTAATTTGAAAAGCAGCATTGCGACTCCTTCATAAACCAATACGAAATTAATTATCCGCCCTTGTGCATACTGCGGCTTAATTAACGAGGATTAAACAACGCAAATATAAATGAGAAGCGCGCGCGCAGGATAATATGCTTAATGCAAATTTACGAGTCGTCTACTCCGGTCCAGTTAAATCCTACATCAGTACCGATCATAATTTACCCTGTCCGTTTATAATCCTTGCAGGGAACAGTTTTAATTACAACTATCCCTTGAGAACCCTAAACGCAACTACCACCACCACCACCACTACCATCACCAAAATACAACCGAACTGAGCCGAACCCTTTTTTATTGCATAATAAAATTATATCAAATCTGTACAAGTATCTATCTTTAATTTATCACCTGGAGTATACTTATTTAAATAAATTTAGTTTAAAATGAGCAAGAGGGTTGCATTTAATAAAAATAACTTTATTATCGTAACAGAGAGATGAAATATAGATCCAGCCATGAGTTTTCCTTCAATAAAAAGCAAATGTGTAGGTATTTATACGAATGAATGACGACTTCTTATTTTTTTTTATTGTAGGAAGTCGAAGTAAAATTTGAGTGTCGATCAAAACGAGTATAAGGAATGGGGAAACTGCGGCATAAATATCTTTATGTTGAATTTAGAATAAATTCTTTCATATATCTAATTGCAACGCTCATTTTTATAGCGTCGAATAAACAACAAATCATAAAATCCTGCCATTTTTAAGTCTTTTTGGAATATTACTCTTCTACTTGTATCTATAAAATTTGCAGCGGGGGTATAAAATTTTTACACACACAAACAAGGTTGCGATAAATAAATCGCAGCTAAATCACTCACTAATAATTAATGATCGTGAGTAGCGCGACTATGAAATTTTATAAGAAAACATTAAAAGTGGTTTTATTGCTACAATTTCATCACTTTGACAGGGAAAAAATATTAGTTTGTTGCAGGGGAGTTGTTTTGAGGAATGTCGCTGTAAATTCATTTACAGTTCTCATTGTCTGAAAATTATATTTATTTATTAAGTGGAAGACTCTTAAAGAAAACTAAAGATCGACCTAAAAATTTGAATTTTATCTTCTCCCCCTCAACTTAATGGCACCAATAAAAAGAAACAACAAAATGTACAAAGAAATTATTTAATTCCAAGAAAAAATACTGAACTTTTAATATATTATTATCATAATTCTCATCTTTATTCCTTTCTTCGATTTTACTTTGGTAAAAATTTTACTTTTCTTTTGTAACAAGAATTATTTTTCAATTTTTTTAATCGAAAAAAAAAACTACCAAAAAGGTAAAAAATCATTGCATGTTACATAAAATGCGATGTTGTATGAGGTATACGATATACCTAATGAAGATTATATATGTATTCCAAACGAATTTTTAAGCCAATGTTATAAAAAATTGTTATTGTTCATTAACCTAACAAAAGTATCGCATCCTTTTTAAATTATTCGGTTTAATGCTCAGTTCATTGCGATATTTAATTAATGGAGGTGTAATGTAATGGAGCAATACCACCCTAATTTTAGCTTGTTTAGTAAACAAATATTGCTTTTGCAATATCGGCAATGGTAGATAATGGCAGTAAATACTTTTAGGATGGCCCATTATGAAAAATATTTGGATGCAAAAAGTAACAACAACGCAATGATAGAATTTATTTCATAGAGCCACCTGCGGGTTTATAAATATGGGTTAATTGAGGCCTCGTTTATTTTTATTGAATAATGGGGAGAAGAATCGCAGCCGCGTTATTAATTCGTGTTTTATTAAAATTTATTAGATAATGTGCGGAACGATTGTAAAAAATTGTAGTCAGAGCATTACGATAAAAACTTATTTCTTTTAATATCTCTTTTGGTGCCAGTAATATAAATGTAACGGCTACATTAAAAACGTTTACAGATAAGATAAAGGTTGTATATAAAGTGTGCGCAATTTTTTTTTATTTTTAAAACCACCTTTAAAGCTGACGAATAAAAAATGTATGGAGCGATTATGTTTTTAGATTGCGGGGTATTAGCAAATAAAATAATAACATGTCGTTTTCAGCACGAATCCGAAAAGTTGAACAAAAATTCTGTACGTACAAGTTTTAATGACATGCATTATGAAATTACTTCTTTGAAAATTAGCTTTGTATATATAATTGAGTTTGATAACGTTACGTTTTCAAATGCATTATCTTTAGAAGAAATTGCTTCATAATTATTTTGTTTGACCGATAACGTTTTTTTAAAAATATTAGGAAATAATCGCCTGTTCTATCTATATTGGTTGAAGGTAAAATTGAGCGATCACGCTATCACGTGATAAAAATATCCAATAAATTGATTGAGATTACGATGTTAACGCCAGCGCGCTCTTTTCAAGTAATGCATTGATAAAAGTTAAGTAGCAAGTAATAATTTATAGATAAAGTGAGATTGTATTTCCAATTTGTAATAATGGAATCAAATTCACCGTCGATTTTCCCAGAATGTTAAAAACAAAACGGTTTTTATGATGGGTTTTCGTCACGCACAGTGTCACATCGCACGTGGTCTATACATAGATCTGTCGTTACTCAAGTATCTGATCATTATTACTATTTTCCTGATAATATTTTTATCTTGTGGCTTCACAATATTTCATCACCCTATTACAAACTATACACATTTTCGAAATAACGGTCCTATTACGACGTGCTTTTATTTATTTTTGAAGCTACTTACACATAAACAAACCATCATTTTTATAATTTATAATGTTGATGACATTATCAAATTTTATTTTAAACATTTTTGGGCAAATTTAGGTAAAGATAATTCTTAAGAAAAAAATTAATTTCTTTGTTAGTTATTTCGTTGTTCGCTTTCAATAGTTTCAGTTTTAGAAAATTTTACCTATTTTTACATATTGTAATTGTGTCAATTTTCAAATGAAAAATGATATATGAAATGTAAGAGAAATGTATGATGCGATTAGCATATTATAAAGTGATAATCATATTGTAAAGGTACTAAGTTTTGAAGAAGTTTTATTTGTATAGATATTCTTTTTACTTTTATAGTTTTTCGAGATCATTTCTTGTTTAAAGTGCAGATTTTAATAAAGTTTTTTTTTTTTAGTAATAAGATACAATTTAAATTTTTTTTTTCATGTGACAAAGGAGGTCACTAACATGTCTCATTGTTTCGTGGGAGTTCGCAGACCCTCAATAATTTCGAAACGCTTATTTTACATCATAAAAGTATATAAATATTTTTTGTCAGTCTACACAATTACACGATATAACTTATAAATTTATAAAATGTGCATGCAAAATGGAGTCCAAAACATGTTCATTATCGTGCCCGTTCTAATTTAACGACCATAAAAACAATATTACCAATATAAAATAATGAAACACCTGTAATATATTTCCTTACACGTAATTTTTTAGTGCGAGCTCTCTATTCAATTCAGATAGCTAATAAATCTGTATAAGGTTGTTATATAAGTGGTTTAATGAGAATCACACCTGGGTTCGATCGTGTTACACTGTATATACAGAGTGGAGCCATTACTATTGTATACGTTTATATACCTGCCGTATGCCTCTGCCCGTAATTACACGGCTCCAAATAAGTCGCGATGTAAATGTCTCAGTTTGCTTTCATAATGGGGCAATTAGGTGCCCAGTTTCGATTCCACTTTTATACGTGATTAAATCAAATATTTTATTATGTCCATTCTGAGAATGACATGCCAACTTAGTTTCATTCTTCTACTGGACTTATTACTTAATTGCTATAAAACACCAACACAACATCTACTAACGCTTTATTTTACAATTTACATAATTTATCAATATCGATATTCTGCACGACACATTTCTACTTAATCCCTCCTATGGAGGAATTATTTTTTCTTTTTTTTCCGCAGAATTTTCATCATGTTATTTTCTGCTCCGCCAAGGAAATTTGTTTGTTGTTCCTAGGGTTTCATTGTCAACAAAAAATCGTATAATAATGAAAGTCTTATTTAATTTACATTGGTCTTTTACGCAAGATTTGGATTCTTTGCGCACAATTTAATTAATGGAACTCGTCACACACAATAACTTATTCGTTAATACGATGTTCATTTTAGTGTAGGAGTAGATGAAGCGAATTATATTTTTATATTTTTTTAAATACATGGAATTTTTTGTTTATACATTATCCTAAGTCAGTGGTCTCACACTTAAATTATACGCTAGTGGGATTGACGATGCGAAGACAGGTGGTTTTCTTTCAAAAACAAAAAAAAGAAAATGAATCCTCACTTGGATGCGACTCGTAGGCTACCAGTTTGAAACTGCTGCCCTAGGTAATTCATTCTATTCATTATTTGATATTTCAGTGAACATGGTGAGTGATTATGCATGGCAGACAGAACCAATAAATTTACAGGAAAATTTAATAAATTCGATATAATTTGGGAAACCACAGCAATAATTAATTTAATATATGAAAAGCAATGAAACCTTTGTGCACATTGTTTTGTATTAAGCTTAACAAGTCCGTGCATTGTTCGCTTATTAGTGTATAGAATTACATTAATTTGAAATTTAATGAAACTGGACAAATGCGTGCTATTTGTAAATGACCAATTTAATTTTTGTCGCATGGAAATGTACACAGTAACGAAATGATATGAGAATGTTGACTGATTGCGTTTTGATTGTGTGATTTGCGATTATTGTCAGCAATGTTATTCCGGCGTCAGTTTGATTATACCTAGAGCGGATGATATTTGTTACGCCACTGAATCCATACGTGTGTATTTTCATTTATACATTATTTTGGATTTCACCCCTTAATTGGATGAAAATCGGATGCATTACATGTGCAAACATGGAAGGTTTCCGCGGAATTGCTCTCGATTCGTATCGAAACTCATCCCTTTATTTGATAAACCATCATATAACCCACTACACCAGGATAATATCCATTGATTAAAGTTAGGCCAGGGAAAATGATTGATACCCTTGTTATTCATCCTGAACAAAGCAAATATTTCTTGTCGATGCGACTACATGTGTGGAATTCATAAATCTTTTAAAAACGTTTATAATAAAGTCGTGAAAATTATAGTGCACCACTAACACGTGTCGAATTTCCCTAGACGAAATATTACATTACGTGATACTATGGAAAAGTTATCTCTTTAATCTCGTATTTAATTAACCATTAAAATCGATTTAAAAATAAATTTATCATGTCCTAGAATAAAAAAGGTCGCCCCCTTTTGTTACCAAATTGCTCTATTTGTGTTTGTTAAGATTTTTTTGTGTGTAAGTAAAATTGGATACAAAACAAATGTTGTCATTTTGGGTGGGCAGTAATAAATAAAATTAGGGGTGGACTGATGGAAACGGTAGGCGGTTGAGAATTAGGGTGTCTTACAAATCACCCGCTTATCTTACCGAATAGAGGAAAACCGTATAGAGTTGGAGGATCCACTGGACCGTACACTACGGTCTTATTTTAACGTCAAAACAGCCCCCCTCTAAAAATAGGCGCGTTCTTTTTCGCTCTTCTTACTCCTAATTAAGGAAGCATCATTTCTTTTAATTTATCTCCTAGTTTGCAAATTTTTCGTGTAATTACTGCTTTACACGCGTACTCGAGCTAATTGATGCACCCGAATAAAAAATTTTGCAAATTTTATTGCTGGAAATGTTCGTGCGTACTTTAGTCCCCCCTTAAAAATCTGAGAACTTATGTATATTCATCACAATAAAACAAAGAAGTATACATTTGATTATATATTATAATATGAATGATGCACCCTTTTCGCTTTTACGACCAAATAAACTTGCACAAGCACTAACTCCAAATGAACTTTATATCATTTCTATATCAGTATTCGGCTGACAACTTGAAAGCTCATGTTGCAAAAAAAAAGAAAAATAAAACACAAAAATTTAATAATTAAAATTGCCATGACTTTATTTGAGGGTCTTCGTAAACTATACTTTTTAAGGCTTACTAAAAAGCTAGAATTCGTTGTAGTATTTTACCATAATTTTTTCTTTTTATTTTATTCGAATACAAAATTGAGCTCCTTATACCTGCATTTCTTCAACAGTGGCTAAATCTGGATGTATTTTTAGGAATGAGTGTGATTTTATTTAAAAAAGAGAACGAAACGTACTTTTGAAAGGCATAACCAGTAAATTTAGAAATTTACTATCCAGAAAATAAAATTAATATATTGTGATATAAAATTAATGGTAAAAGCAATATTTTCCCGAAAAATGAAATAATAAATGTTGTTTGAAAATATTGTCAGAATAAGCGATGTCATGAATCTTCTAAATCATAGCAAACATATGTTAGTTATAAAGCCGTTTAAACGAGTCCGTACCCTCCTAAATCTCCATACATGTAATAGATCCCAGATAGGACACGTATTATTTCAATTTCATCTTGTTCTCACCCTATCTTTCATCTTGATATTACCATAGATTTAAACACCCTAAAATTATGTAATTTTTCTAAAAATAACTGCTGGTGATGTATTGGTAAAGTTAGCAAAAGGCATGACGTCAGATACATGTTAAGGCTGTAAATTCTGTTGACAGATTCCTTAGATTCTTTGGTGCAATATGGGCTCAACGTTCATTCGAGTAGAACACTGCAGATCACCAATTTACCTCACAGATGGCATCTACACGACTATCTATAAATCGTCTTCACCCTTAAAACGATCCTCAAACACCGTTAATGTTCCCCGCTTTTTATTTATTAACTAAAATAGGCAATTATATTAATACCACACGACGTATATAAAATGTAACCGCATACAATAAGAAGTTAAATTTGTGATGTAATCCTTTAAACACATCCTTTATCTTATCCCGAGTAACATTAAATTTAACGGGTTATCCCAAGGATTCTCGTTATCGTATTCCAAAAGTTTACCTAATTTCAATTTAAAAATTATACCGCTACATAAATCGTTTTATCCTTGTAATCTTTTATTGTATATTTGATTTAAGTTGCGATGTAAGGATAAGCGTGCCAAGGATCTTACAAGTGGGTCAAAGTTAAAATGAACGCTTTTTTGAAAATGAGTGGGTACTGGATAGTCAAGTTGTCTGCATCCATTTCTAGTCTTTGTTTGGAGATTCCAATTATCTTCCCTACCGATCATTAGGAGACACTCTCGAGAATTTTTTGTAGCCACTTCTTATATCATAACTAAACCGGAGGGATGCGCGCTTTATTTCCAACAATGCGTCCATCCGACTAGTCTTTGATTCGGAGTATCTACTAGCAAATTACATCCACCCCCGATACCATCTTTTGTCTTTCCAACTACGTACATTACAATTATTCCTCCACTATTCCAGAAAAAAAATAATAAATAAAAATACGTACTTCAGTTCACCCTCCTTTTATTCCCCCACCCAATATGATTACGAGTTTAAAATCTGTTCAATGAGCTGCCGCTGTACTCGATTTTTAATAATTTATTACGCCCCATTGCACACCTTTTGCCTCATTTCAAAATAATTTTATTACAAGTTCAATAAAACGCAACTGCGCCCCTTATCACTTCGATAAATAAAAACCACCGAATCAATAGCATTTCCATTCCGAAGTATTTTTAAATGATGTAGATGTATTACTGGGCTTAACAATCTGTGTAAATCTTTCGGGGAAATATATTAGACAAGCTTGCACGCATATTTATTTTTAAGTAACGCACTAGTGAGGGCCTAAACTGATTACCCACTGTCAACGGGGTGATTAATAACAAGGTACTGTTTTGTTAACTGCATAATTACAATAAATAATATTTTAATGGCGCCTTGTTGAATTTTTAAAAAGGTTCATCAATTATTTAAGGAAATTACATGAATATTCAATTATTCCAATTTTAAAATCAACATTATAAAAATTTTAATAAACTCTCAATATGAATCAATATATTTTATTTTATTTTTATTTTTTTTAAGACTATAAAAAACTAAAAATAAAACCATGTATTAGATTTAAAGTAAACTTATTTTAAAAATTTATCTAGAAAATGTAAATAAAATGCAATAATCTGAAAATTGTGGAGCATATTTAGAGAAATACTTATAAATAAGAAATAATGAAATATAGATTGTTTATATTTATAGTGGGTGATAAATTGAGGTTAAGATAGAGGTCGAAACAGAAATGTAGTAAATACGTGAGTATATCCTTATAAATGTCACACAGTATATAATTTATAGAGCTTGATCGATAAATATAGGGTGATAAGGAGGAAACGAAAAACCTTTTTCGCAAAAGTAATTCAATGGAATTGATTCAATTACGGATAGATCCGGAGATGTTAAAATGTGTGTAATAAGAAACTGAATGGTTCCATTTGTACAGTGAAAATTTAATTGCGTGAAATACAATAACCCGTGCGCGAGAGGGTGAGACACTAAACGATCACAACTGCCACTTTTTATTTGGAATCTCGTCACCCCTGAGCATTCGATCGGATTGTCGAGCCAAAACCAAAATCTTATAAGGGATGTAATTTTTATTTTATATTTTTGAAGGGGTTAAAAATGATGAAATATCTGCGTGGTTTAATGAATGGGATTCAACCGTGCGGTTAATTTCTGCTCGCCTTTATTAACCTCCTCCCAACTGGAAATTATTAGTATTTATCGATTTGATCAGAAAAAAAGGGTTGAAATTTAATGGTCGGTTTTAAATCGCTATCGTCGATTTCACGCTGGATTATTTTGAAAAAATATTAGGAGGTAATTGAAAAGTCAATTAAAGGTGATGTTGTTGGGGTGAAATGCGATAGTTGACAAATAAATGGAGTGACGGGTAGTGTCGCCACTGAAACTCAATCTCTTTTCTCATTAATTGTACGATAACAGTAAAGCTGTTATCAGACAATTGTCGGAGCCATACAAAACTGTTCATTAATTATAATGTCTTCGCGAAAATACTGTTAATTTCGTCTAACGAGCTTTTCGTTATCAGCGAATGTATGCTCGGAACTATTCCATTTGTCAAGTCTTATTTTGGATAAATATTAAGGGCCTACTGTCTTCTAATGATGAATGATTTTTCTGATGACTTTGCTCTTATAACATCCGCGAATATAAAAACTCTCTTGAGGATTTGTGATAGATGTGATTTCGTGAGATACTACTCGCGAACTGGAACAATTCATAAACAGTCCAACTAAGATTAATTTATTAAACCTAAATCTATATATAATGATCCCTATTCCTACTTATATAATTATTTTTACTCCCTACTCAACAAACTTTGGTCAAATTTGTGCTTATTACATTAGTATGTTACTTTTAAATATAGAATAGTTTTGATTGAAACATAATTGTTTACAAATAAGTTTGACCATAATAATAAGAAAGAGTAATTTTTCTTTGTTTATGATTTTTTTTTCCTTCGAATTGACCTTATCAGCTTTAACATTTTGGAAAATATTAAAATTTCTCACATATTTTTATTTGTTACCATTAACAATATTATAGCCGATAAACTTTGAAATGACTTCAAGTGGTATTTAGAAAACTGTATCGATACAATGTATCATTTTGTATGCAAACAGGGAAGACAACCCTCCCTTTGTGTTTTTTGATGCAATAAAATTGATACTTTGGTTAGCGATACAAATTAAGCATAGAAAATGGTTTATCCGTTTATAAATAAAATAAGAGAATTTTATGAGCTAGAGGTAGTTACAGGAATTAAAAGGTATATTGTATATTTGTAAAGATATGTTTTGTATCTTGAAAAGGTAACTATTGTGTAGACAGTTTTTTTTTTCTGTGACGTGCCTGAGGGATCCCCTGTTTTTATTTCTATTTTTTTAAGATTGTATTGCTTGAGTGCCCTCTCCAAGTTTCGTGATTTTCTATGGTTACTACCATAAATAAAAGCAGTGCCTATGGGTATGGAAGTGTATAATTTTTTTAATGGATATTTTAAAATATAAATGGTAGTAATGGTGGGTCTATTATGAAGGAGCTTTTTGTCGATTTGATAAATGGTAATCCGAAACTGTCTTTTAAAGTTCGATTGGGAGCTATGAAAGTAAATAAGTTCGCGGTTGAGCGAGCCCGTTATCATCGGATTTTAAAGTGTTTGACAGTTTGACGTCACCGAATCAAAAATTAAAACCATTAATTAAATTGAATCTGTAGTAGGATTTCCTGGCAGATGTCGCCACGCCATTTCAACAATGGGCATTTCCGTGCGCGCGAAAGTGAACTTTAAAATTGAAACTGGCACCCCTTGCTTTCAAAAAAAAAAACTGTTTCAATGCGATTTATTCACAGTAGACTGCTCTGACAAGTGAGGGCGGAATCGTGTGCATGTTTTAACAATATAACCCTATAGTTGTACATAACCCCATCACGGATAGACAGAAGACATGCATCCCTAACATACCGTATTAATGCTGCTGGTTCTTTAGTGCATCAGCTCCTGAGACGGGTTCGCACCCCCAGGCCATAGGGAGTGACCCACTCATTCCACACGATTATTATTGTAATTCATACCGTAATCACCACCATCCATATCTTAAGAACATTAAATGCACGAAGATAATGTCCCTAAATGTTAACATTACAGTAACATATAATATTGAAACCGGAATATCAAAATATTTAATAAATGCAAGAAATTTCAAAAGGACTATAATTATTTAAACCAAAATAGTAGAGAAAATTGTTAGGGTGAAAATAGGAATCATTATTTATAGATTTAAGTTTCTACCCTAATAGATTAACCTTTCGAAGATTTCGACCAAACGCAACTGATTGAAATAAGGATTTCTTCTTTTATATTTTATCATTTTGTCTTACAGCATAGTCAGCATTTTATTAGATAAGTTATTATAACCAATGTTCGTTTACATGGTTACACATATTCTAATCTCTTCATCGCAATAGAAAAGTTAATAAAAAACGGTAGCTGAATAGCGTTATAAAACTTCTATGTTATGATGAATGGAAAAGAATAAAGTTATTAATATTTAAAGATAAAATTAATTTAATTTTCGATAAAAATATGACTTGTCACTTTTCGGTTGTATTTTAAATATATTAATCTGCTTTTGATCATTAAAAATTAAAGATTATTACTGCGTTCAAATTGTTTGTTGTGAAAACATGCAAAATGTTACAAATTGGTAATGTGATACATATGTGATGTTATTTTGTAATGACGTGTAACGAAGTTGAATTTTACTTTTATTGTATTATTCTTACTTCGTTCCCATTCATAAATCCTTACGTAGATAAAAGGAAGATTTATTTTTTGTTCATTTGAAATTGAATTCCTTGGGCTATATTGAATGACATATTTGAAGTACTTTGTAAGCTCCTTAAACTGACCTTTGGACTCCTTTTTGTTGATAGTGATTAGAAAGGGGAAGTTTTTCTTTCACAGGATTAGCATCGCCTAAGGCTTCACAATTGATACAACGTTTCTTTATTATTTTTTTGGAAAACAAGGGGAAATCAGTAGGGTGTAAATATGTAAATATATTCGAGGCACATCCTCAGGTAAATTAGTAACATAAGATATTTAAAAAAAGTGTTTTGTTGTTCCACGCCTACATAATTCATATGGCAGGCAAAAATGTGCACGAGCAATTATAGTAATTTGAGATTGTAGTTAGTGCGATAATTATGCAGGAGATAATTAACAAAATTTAACGTTAAGCGTTTTAATTAAATCACAGTTAAACCACAGGTGGAGATATGAATAATGTAAAATTTAAATGAAGGCATGTATGCGAACTATAAATTGTGTTTATCCTTTAATTATGTGAATTTCGTTGTATTCTGGGTGATTTATGCCTTGACTCTTCTTTTATGGCAATTTTTATGATTGTTATTAATTTTAGTGTTGATTAATTAGGAAATGAGGCGAGCATATGCAAATGGGGTTTTGATGTTTAATGCAAGTTGATGCGGAGATTGCGAGGGTGAACCGCTTTGGGGATGAGCAATATCAATGAGGAGAAGTAGAATCTTAAGATTCGACATTACTGGTAATGACCTGCGCCATGATGGCACCGACATAAACTATACGTATTTCGGTTTAGTAATGCTTAGAATTCATCACAGCAATAGGGTGTCCGGGCTTTTTTGATAACATTCTTCCTGTAAGCAAGTCCTCCCGTTAGTTCCAGTCGGTCGCCTGCCTAACTGGATAGAACAAATTACAGAATGGCTTTTCTCAACATATACTCGTAGCTATTAGTAGGTGATAGGTCTTCTAGGAGAGACATTACGAGACGGCTGAAATAAAACCAAATCCGGAGACTCTGTCGTAAATAAAGTCACTGACGGATTTTACATATTTCATAAATTTTATCACGGCATATATCTAACATAAAAGCTTAACACATTTTATTTAATAAATGAATTACATGCGACGCTAGATTCCTATGTAAATGATCAAACTTTTTATAAATTATTATCATGCAAAATTCATATTTTTCGCTACACACCTATTCAACCACCTTTTAATGCCATAGTTTATATTCATATCTCATAAAACTCCCGCATATATTACACCAACGTACATTACCGTGCGGATATTTCATTTCTAGTCTCCACAGAAATCTAATGACAAATAACCCGACTATAATTTCATTTGAAAAAAGTTGATGATGCTTCCAGCATGTGTTAATTTTTTCCAGTCGATATTTATGAACCGGAAAAGAATCATTTCAACACTGACACACTTCTATTGTCCCGAGTTTCCTGAATATTAATATGTGCACAAAAATGAAGATAACTACCTATAAAAACACTTTGTATTATGATAATGTGACCCAGGTGTCCACGTAACGGTCAATTACGGTGCCCTTTACACGTTCTACCCGCTCTTACACCCAAAAAGGGTATATTCATTTGAGATAAATTAAAAATGTCCCCGTGGCAGATTTAATCGACTGACCATATCCTATTACCTTTCAGTCGGGATGGTTAAAGTGCTAGTTACCCATTTTGCCCATTTACTGTGCACAATGGGCCCACACGGCTCATTTAAAGTGTTATTAACTATATACGACCTCCCGATTTCACTGCTTTGACTGCCCGCCACTGTTTACAACTGCATCGTGATAAGATCAACCCCTAATAGTACATCAACTTGGATTGCCTCGGACAGTCTCCGGCCCATTGTTCTTATTTTACGGCCACATTAAATCAAATAAGAATCGTCACCCGGCTTTCCGGCCACTATCAAACACAATAATAAAATCACTAATTGAAAATATAATCTACATCGTTAACCATATACCTGTATTGTATCTCACTTTATATTACCACACTAGCACCATTCAAACTCACAACATATTTTAATTAAAATCATAAATAATTTTAACAGCCATTCTATTGCTTAAATTAATTCATACCCTTTTATTATATCTAATGCGTTCAATCTACCAGACAAAATTATATAAAAAATTAATCCCTAAGAACCCTTCAGGACTTACGATTGTGAAGATGTGAGCCTAAAAAATGTGATATTTTCATTTATATGCAAACTACAAATTGAAGTGCAGTGATCCGTACAAAATTATAATAATAAAACAGATGCATAATTTATTTAACAGTTTCAGGATATTTTACTAATTCGTTTACCTGGATATTAAAAAAAAGTAGTAATATCTTAATTTTATTAATTTTTCGCAACTTATTATAAATAAGTCATACTTAATTTAAGAAATTTCAAATTTTATATTCCGGGATATTAACATAATAATAATTTGCATGTCTGCCGAGAAAAAATTATTTAATTTGTTTGACAATTCGATTATCCATTAGATTTTTTCACCTACCCACTTTATATTTATTCTTAGATAAATGTAACCTGGAACTGGCGGTTATTTAGTTTTCTTTTTAATAATAAGAACCATGATCCCGGCGCCCGCACCAAGTTATTGCTTTATAATTTGTAATACTTTTACAAGTAAACAAGTAATTAATATTCCATTAAGTTATTGTTCAATTATTGATTTGTGTAATGATGTTATTGATGATAGATTGGCGTAAAATGCATCAATTTCCGAAAGAAAAAGCCGAAGTATATAGATTTGTTGCGAAATTGACCCCATTGAGAAATAATTCGACATTGTTTGTGAGGACAGGGCAAACATGATCGTGGGCTTTAACCGCCTAGAGCCATTCTTGTTTAAATATCCCATCCGAGAGGGCAATAAAGGGTATTAGTATGATATACATTTATTTCAATCGGTAAATAGAGAAAAACAAGCGCCCGGGGATGAGATTTCAGCGTCAAAAATTTACTTTCCTTTATGGTATTTACTTTGTAAAAGCAGGATAATTGATCGATCTGAACGTGCCCTATTTTATGTATAATTGTAACTATTGTTGTAGGGCTTGAGGGCCTAATTAAATTTTCGCAATAATATTATTAATTATTGGTTTATCTGCGCGTAATATGCGGTGAAATTATTTAATGAGGCAGGATGTATTGATGGTGTCGGGTGGTGTAAACCATGCTGCTTTGTATTGTATGTATGTATATTCATAGTGCAGATATATAGAGCTATTTACTTGGAGTTCTGTTTATATTATCACTACGAGTTAATATGTTCTCATGATGTGAGGGGCCGGGGGGGTCGATTCAGCCACTTGCATCCCTAAAACACAGTCCCTTGTTTGCAAGACTGTCTGTCTGTGATATTGATTGATTCCAGGATTAATTGCAGATCGAATGCGGTCAGTTGCACCTTAATAATTTAGCAAATTCATGTGTTAAATCAAATATGTGTGTGTGTGTGGCCAGATTTGCATGTGTTATCCTGAAGTAGATGTTCATGTTAGCGTGCTTGTAGTGAGCCGGTTTTAATTATCCAAACATGAGTTCATGGTTGAGGGGAAGTAACACATGTAACCCGGGGCTTTGGAATGGACGCCGCCATGGACAGAGTATGTGTGGCGTCGATCTGATCCAGCTTTATGAGACGTCCTGTCAGCCACAGTAGCTCCACAGGCTATCTTCATCGATGTTACAGCTTTTTATTCTCATGCTTCAACGATAATCAACAGGTCCATCCATTCAAATAACCACAGGGCCATATTCGCCTTGCTATAATTATCTATGTAACTACTGCTACAAACCACTTTTTCTTCAAATTAAACAAGCATAATTAGGTTCTCTAGAGTACTCTTTTTCAGCGCAGATTTTACAGATACCTGTAGTTCCTATTAAATAGGCATATATGATTCCAAAGAAATATTAATTAATTTCATTAATTAAGTAAATGAAATAATCAAAAAGAAAAAGGTGTTCAATAGGAAATAGAATGAAAAAAGGGAAAGAAGAAAAATAAAATTTTCGTTGGGAATGAAATTATTTATTTACTTTCGGCCAATAAGTAAAGAAATTTAATAAAAGAATGAGCATTTTGTAGTAATTTTGCGGAAGTGGTTTTATTTAGTAATATCACGATATGAAGAAGTAAGTTGAGTATCTAGTAGAAATACGAGTAAAAGCTCTACAGTGTCCACAAGGTTGAAATGATGAAGTAGAAAATGGGGGAGGAAAATAAAACTCCTATTTCCAATTATGTAGTTGAAAATAAATTCAACCCCAAGGAAAACAAATTTATAAAACACACTCGACAAAATTGCCAATTTTATCTAATCATAAATTTTGTGCAGTATTTCATTTCGTTTCCGAAAATTAGATACAATTTATATATCCGAAACGTACACCAAAAAGGACCGTCTTCAATTTATTACATTAACTTAATAAAAATTCGTCCTCGACTCGTATGCTTTAAAATTACCTTGAAATTGTTTTACCAAATGACCCATATACCTCGAAACAAAGCACCAATCTACATAAAACTCATTGCAAGTAAAGCTTTTAGCTAATTCTTTGTTCACGTGCATAAAAAAAAAACTAAGATGTTATCCAGAATTGTAACAAAAATGTTCTTACCTAGTAAACTACTTAACACTCCTATATTTTATATCCTTTTATGATAAAAGGGGAGCTTTTTGTACTTTCCGAGGTTATATATTAAATTACGCCAAGCTAAATTAATTAATTTGGTAGCCTTGTTTAAACTGAAGGATATTTCATTGGAAAATGGGGAAAGTTTTGTCCACTAGCAATAAAATCCGCGATGCAGTTGTATTGTTTCAGTTTTCCTAAATGGAAGTAGTTAGATTTATCATCTTAATTCCAATATTTGTTTCGAGTTCAATAAACTGTATTAATTTATATAAATGGTGCGTTTTTTTTTTTTGTATGTTTACTGATAACATTATCCCTCGCGCTACTCAAACATGAAGGTGGATAGTTTTATTGTAGTCATTTATTCACAGCAGCAATTTTCGCCTAAATTTTTATATAAACATCCGTTATGAGCTTTAAGCTCCATGAGCGCTTTTTAGTTATTATCATACACGCAAAATGACAATCAGAGCTTGCACGTTTGCTATTGTTTTCCCTTAATGATACTTTATTATCAATATTAAATGAGTCAACCCATCGCCGTTGATTTTCTAACACATTGAGAGGATTGTCACGTCCGCTGTTTGTTTATCTTTTTTTTTTTCTTTTATGCACGGGATTATGTTTATATAATGATAACATGTTTAATGTCGTACAAGCCCCGAGTATCGTAATTCATTACTTAAATAGACCTTACATGCGCTCTTTTTTATATTTCAAGTGGAATATTAAAATTTATTATAGTCACATCTATTTTTGCCTTATACATAAAAGTTTATTACGCATGTGTGTGTCTGTATAGATTATGTAACTGGTTATTAGCTACTATTCTACTAAAAATAAACTAGTTATAAAAACAAAGGGATAAAATTTTGTTTTAAAATAATAAGGTATTTACTTTTATCATAGATATCACATATGTAACTCGACAAAAGTAGATTTGTACGCAAGATGAAATCATCGGATTCAGTGGAAAAATATTAATTGTGCTGGAAATCTGTGTTTTAGACACTCAGAGTTGGAAGAAAGAAACATTTTTTTATAATTTTTTCGTTTTTCAACCCCTAAACCTCCTATACACAAAAAATGTTATTGTTTAGTCTATTTTAGATAAAAATAGTTCGATTTGATGACAGGGGTGAAAAGAAAACGGTTTTTTCGATTTTGCTGTAAAAATATTTCAATATATTTTTAGGTTAAAATTGCGATTTTCACGAGAAAAACGAGATTTTCTTAAGTCAAAATTAAAAAATCACAAACAAGCTAAAATAAAATCGCAGAATTTTTATTTTGGGACTTCACACCCTCGTAAACCGGCAAAGTGACTTTTAATAAGTTCCCTTAATACACTTGAAATAAAATTGCCCATAACATAATTGTTTCTTTTTAGAAAAAGCGAAGATTATAAAAGAAATATACCCTTTTACTTGCTTTAAGAAAAATTAAAATCTAAAATCTCGTAGTGATTACTGAAAACTACCCTAAGAAGGTAATGCACTACACATCAACCAAATTTAACACAATTAAGAAGTAATATGTTTTAAAATTAAAATTGTAGGTTATACAGGGATAGAAAACAAAACAAAAAAAAACTCGTCCATTCTTTTTGTAGTCTGGAGAACTTTATGCCAATTAGAACAACATCATTATAATAATACGTTTAACCTTTGTAATTCGGCTAGTTGTTTAAAATAAATTTGGGTGAGAGACATAGAATAGCAGTTAGTTAATCAGAATGTAGATTTATATTAGAAACTTACGACTAGAAAACGTAATAACCTGAGACTTAATGATAGGGTTGTCCACCCATAACATTTCATTACCAAAGCCCTGAAAAAAAATAGATGGATAAAATTTTATACCCAGTGGAACATAGTTTTTATACGATTTTAATATAACAATGGGGATTTTGTTGTATGTTATGAAAGCACGTACATGCGTTATCTGCTATCACATCATCAAATATCGACGTGAATTAATTAACGATGGTATGAGTTATTTACATAATGCTACTGCTAATGTGAGTTATCACTGTTCGGTCTGGATTTATTATTTGCAAATCGTAAAGTCTACCACCAAATTATTTATACACATGTTTCATTTATCAATAATTCCCTTGTTTTCACTCAACCCCAAAATGAAATTTACAAACAAACAGGGATAATGTAACGATAATGAAAAACACAATAAGTGCCCCTTTAATCCTCTATAAATGCATCACAATGTTTATCGATAAACAAAACAAAATAAAAAACGCAAATAAAATGTATAGGTACTTACGGTTTGAATAATTGCTACAATCAGTACATGCAGGATGCTTTATGAATTATGCACAATGTGGATTTAACCTACCACAAATAAAAGTTCGAAATATGACATAGTAAGTGCATTCTTTGCTTTTAAAGTGCTTATCTTTATGTTATTAATCTATATGGAATTGTTAATATTCCTCTTTAAGTGCTTCATTCGATGAAAATAAAAATGTATATCAATAACTGATGTTGAAATAACTATTTCACTAAAAAATCATCATTGCCAGCCATAAATATATAATGCACAAGATTACTATGGAATTTCGTATCTGTGCATATAAATATTTCTTGTTCTAGCTTTAATTTCATCATTTTGCATTATTATTCCATTATTACTTTGATAAGTTATTATAAGTGCAATCAAACCATTTCCAATTAGTACCTACTGTTATCGTTAAGAGGTACAAATGGATTTTTTTATCATATTTTACCTTATTACATATAACGTCTGTAGATGTGTATTTTGTGCTATTGTAACAACTTTTTGTAAACCTACACCTGAACTATTTATAAATTAAAATTCATAAAAATTATGACAAATGATAATTATAAAAATTTTGCATTGAATTTGAATAGTGACTGATTAAATATACCCCAATTTGGAAAACTTTTAATTTGGGTGCTTTCAAGCCATTTTAGTCTTTCTATATTTTATTTCGTTTGTTAAAAAAAATAGCAAAATTAATAAAAATAAATAAATTGGTGTACGGATATTAAGAAATAAAAAACAACAATAATTACTTGAACCACAAAGGCCGATAAATCATATACATGCATATCCAAAATCTAAATGAATTTGATAAGGTTTCATTTATTATTATTACAATAAATGAGGTCTTAAATCGTAATGAATGTCCCGTTCAGCTGAATCAAATCTCGCTTAATTAGTTTAGAGTTAAATAAAAAAATGCTTTTCTTTAAACTATCTAGTAATATCGCGTTTTATTTATCACATAATTTACGTCGTTAATTGAAATTGGTCCGAACCATCTAAATTAATTGCATTTATATCTTGCTCAATTGCATCCCATAAATAACCATTCATTAGTGTAAACATTGTTCAAATAATAGTAATGATCTAAAAATGCGTATCGTTTGGAATTTATCATTTTATTATGCATATGAACATATTCACATTTATTTATTTAGGCTGACAAATTATTTCTCATTTGATTATCGAACCAACAAAGGAGCCGTAGCCGTGTACATGCGTTTTTCTACAACGTAAAAAATTCATAATGTACATTTCCGCTTATTTTTGTTAATACAGACATCAAAGGGCTTACGCATTCTTGCAAAGCTCATTCCAACAGAAATATATTGTTATTATTGTCAATCCACATGTAAAATTAAATCCCGGGAGGATGAGGCGGACGCAGCATCTCCCTCGCGGATGCCATTCAATCATCAATGTTCTTTTTAGATTAGAACAAACGGGTCGGGAGTCTTTTAAGGTAAACAAGAATAATAATACTTGATGTAATGAAGTGCACAAAGCCGCATATATGCTTTTATTAAGCATCTCAAAGTTAATGGAATGAATTCTTTCCCTCAAAATTGTTCCACGCTAAGAGACACCCAATCATAAATCAACATACAATCAAAACCTGCGCATTTTTTTTCGAATTACATCTCGTTATAAGATAAGGAATTCATTTAATGTACGGGGGGAACTGTCATAAAATTAACTTTACGGCTTTCTGCATCTGCATAATATTCTTAAGTAGTTCATTATGTTGTCACATATTACAACTGCTAATTTCATACACATGTGTTAAAATATTAATTGAATCTGTTCATGTCTTTCGCAATCACATCCAACTATATAAACATTTTATATGCGCCCATTGGAATTATTATCATCAACAATCTTTAAATAAACAATCATGTTAATTATTCGTGTAAAATCACTTTTTAATAAAAGTTTAATAACCTTATAATATTTTATTTCTAGGAAAGCGAGTAAAGCATTTCAAAAGTTTATTTAATTCTCAAAATTGAAAAGTGTTTAAAACAAACTTATTAGGGTGAGACTAAATTTTATATTTTTTCAGGCGTTAGAATTTCGGGAAAAATATGATAATTTAAAGAACCCCATTAAAGCCAAAAAAAAAAAAAATGAAAAACACCGCAAAATTGGCAGATAGATGTACGAGTATGTATAAGTAAAATTTTTACGGAAATATGTATGTACCTATATCGAATCAAATATTATTTTAAATTAAGAAACTTTTAAAGCTTCCTAGAACTCAACCCACCATATAGATGAACGTATGCAGAATAATTTTCATTGACCTAAAGCAATTCCGGTATTAAATAATCGACATGTTTGCAAAACATGAGTTTTGTTTCTACTTACGCAAAATAACTTCATCACTTGCAAACATAAAACACAAAAATTTCTACCATTCCTCGAAATAAAAAATAAAAAAAATCGTGTAAAATGGAGATTTGATGAGAGTGCACATTTGCAAGTGAAAAGAAGGTGAGGTTTTATTTTGGAAGGTAAAGAATTAAGCAAATGTCATGGCATTGTAAGGATAATGGATGTTCGTAGCGTGATTAAAATTATGCAGATTGGAGTGTTTATTCATTCGATATCTTTTAATCATTGTAATGGTATCAGTGAAGAATATTCGCGAAAGTGTAAAATTTACGAGCGTATAATTTGAGTTTTCCAGGAAATTGCATCAATGTTTCTTACAAGACGCTTTTTATCAACGCGCTCCTTTGGGTTGGAAGCTTTATGGGTTCAAGAATCCATTGCTATAATACAGGATATTAACAAAGCATAAAAAGAGAACGAGGAGCTGCTTCTGTAAGCGAACATATTTCAAATCGGAACAAAGAGTGTTCGGTTCCCCGTCCGCATTTTTAAGGGATTTCCTAGCTCGCGCTTAAATAAATAAGACTGGCTGGGTGTTAAATACACGAAATCTAGAATCACACTAACCCCTTTGTCTAAATCCCGCACAAAAGAAAATAAAATACACGCCCGGGGATGAAAAATCGTGAAAATAAGCGCGCACGAGCTGGTAAATAAGATGGAAGAGGAGAGCCCGGGAAAGATGCCAATATTGACAGTGGACTCGCATTTCTTTCTGGAACGTGACGAGTTCTTTTAAGTCTAATCCGATACCGATCCTATAGGTTAAGGAAAACACAAACACGCACGGATTCCTTAACGATCACCCGTATTACGAATTCCAGTAATCCGATATCGGACCGGATTGAGTTACAACGTGCTCAATTCGTGGATACCAAATAAACGAAAAATATCATTAGAGGTCGGTGTTCAATTAGATTTGGTGGAGCTGTCACATCCGCTAAATTTGTTACGTCTTCAAATGAAACGTTAACAAATAGACGGACATTACACCAAAAGAAACAAGCAGAGATTAAAGCTATCAGATAAAATGCATCAATTTGTCGTGTGGTTATTTCTTTTTTTGTAAACACTACCCGGAAAATCCACTTATAATATAAGATATATACAGAAAAAAAAGAACGCGATAATTCCAAATCACCAGCCATAGATTTAATGTTGCCGATAAATTCCCCGTCAACAACGAAACAACGATAGAGCAATCGGTGTGAAATTCATTTGTCCCCTCGCGGTCTTAATCAATCCTCATAACACAAAGATAGAGCATCCCAATCTCCAAGAGTTATTGTCATTCCCGAACAAAAGTTTGGCGAGGAAAGTTGATTGGATCTAAAAGGAGGTGAGTGCGCCACGCGATGACAAATAGTCTCCCCTCTAGACGAGATAAGCGAAAGAAAAAAAAAACTCCATCATCTTTATCAACCATATATTTTCACGATCAATTTCCATAAGCAAGAAGTGGAAAGAAAGGTGAACGCGTGGGATTGCAGCGGACAAAAAGGAACTGAATCCCATAAATAACAATCCGGCTACAATTACAAAAGCTGTTGCTACATGGGTAGATTTGGAGCTCGACGCCAGGCGCCGGGACGCGTCCCAAGCGGAAACAATTCATCATGCGACACGTAACCCTCTAACTGCAACCATCTGATCTGACCAACACTTTACTCCCTCTAAGCTTCGTTCTTTCCGAATTACCACGTACTCGAGTCATCAACCCGACATAAATCTTTTGTACTTCCAGAACCAACAGAAACAAAAGATTTTTCCCGGCATTATCCTTCCGCACCCCAAAATTAAATCCAACTCACTCCATAAACTTCTAAATCATACTAAGAGCAGAAATATAAAATAAAAATAAAATTCTTAGCATGCGTCATATCAATTTCACATTATATCGAGATCTATCACCGAAAGAAATTGAATTGTCGACTGTAGTATCCCCCTTTTATTATTCGTAAGGTTTGCTGACCATCGACAAGGGACCGCGTCTATTATATAACAGCATTTTGTAGGGTGACAAAGATATCGGTCTGGCCGCGTCGTCGATGACACTTATATTTCAAACCAATTTTACACGGTTCATATGTTCCACGGTTCGTTTTTAAATTTCCAAAAGGGAAAAAGGCGAATCGATAGATAAAATTTTATTCAAGCTCTAATTCAATATATGAGTACAGTTTACTGTTAGTGCATCCCAGGAAAAATTGTTGGATTAAAATGTATTACCGAATTTATTGACTAAATAAAAGAGAATTAGACGGCACCCGAACCTTTTAGTGCTTTTAAATAAAATTTATGTTTATATTGTTACCAGATATAATTGCTCTTTATACTCTATAAAATCTAAATATAAAAATTTTTAAAATCATATTCATATTCCACTAGCTTCGCGCGCCATAACACAAAAATTTTATCTTCTGAATATTACAGCCACGCTAAAATATCCATTTGCATTCAGTGCTGCTATACTAAAATCTACATCAAATCTATATGCACAATTTACACAGACAAATGCAATTATTTACAATCCAGTTTAAACGTTATCGAATTATTTTATTGCAAATATTAATTTAATTAGATTGCTTCCTGTTCAAATACATCATTTTAACAATTAATTAACTAAATCTCATTTAAATAAACAAAAAACAATTACCTAACTTTTATTTAAATTAAAATGATAATTGCGCATGCAGGCGGTCTACTTGCAAAACGTCTCAAATCTGATTATTTCATTAATTTAATCATTTGAACAGGTTTTGCTACTTCTATATAGTTTTTTGCCACGAGTTTCCACCCTAATAATTCAAATAACTATTTAACGATTAATTTTTTATTCGTTCAACGAAATTTTGGTTTTTCAAATCTAATTCATATCCAAGCTTCCTCTCTACGAAGCGAACATTGTACTAATCATTTCCAATTTTATAATCATTAAAATATTCATATAAAAATACTTACCTTTTTTCGCAATTTCGATAAAAGCATAAAACAGCATACTCTCAGGGGTCTGAGTAGATACATCTTTTCCATGTTTACAAGTAGCTTGTGAAGAAGGTGATTGTGTAGGGGTGTCAATAGATACATCCTTTCCATATTTAAAGGTACTTTGAGAAGAAGGTGATTGTACAGGTGTCAGGCCAGCTAATTCCCGATCTCTCACCCATTTTTCCAAATACGGAGAAGTAGTAGGTAATCTTGGATTCGGCTTCGATTTATTACCAAAAGACATGGTTTCTAAATAAAAATTATACAGTTTATTGATTTTCTTAATTTTTTTGAAAATTTGCGATTTGTAATTTCTAGATTTACAATTCAAAAATTATCCAGACTGATAATAAAGGCAAATTTTAAGCGTTAATAAAAATAGTTATATATTACATTTTAAACTTTTAATACGGCTTACTCACAATAGATGGAGCTAGTTTATCTTCAATTTTTTATTGAACAATAAATAAGTTTATTGCTCGTATTACTTACACGTTTCATATATACAAATTTTCTTTTTAAAGGTCATTTTTAATTTATTCTAATAATTATGGCAAATAAAGTGTAGACAATAATAGAAATATGTGGAAATTGGATAAAAGTATATAGAATAGATTTTTTTAAGTAAGTCAATTACACGAATGAACACGATTACATGGATAAACGAGTTACTAGATGTATGTACATCAATGTTTTTAACATTCGCATGGTTTGCAATGTTAATTCTACTATAATAATTCAAAAATGATAAATAGCGGTATTCTGTGTCCACCCTCCCGTTAAACCACACAAAACTAACACAAAACGTAGATTTGTATGTTTAGGAGTGTACTGATGATTAATGAAATGCAACTGATTCAAAAAAAGAACGAACACGAGCACCAGTGAAGGTAATTAAACCGAGAGAAATAAACGCTAATAAAAGTTAAAAAGCGCACTTGGGTTAATTAGTAAGTTTTAAAGTATTATTACCTGTAATAATATTTGTATATTAATTGAAATGATTCTAATTAAAATAAGTAAAGAGAGATAATTACCTTTCAGAATTTAATTATAATATTCGATATAAAATTTTAATAGCACGTGAATGGTGTAGTGAATTCTTTTATTTGAAGTACGTGAATCGAATAGTAATCATGTTTTGGCCGTTTTGATCAAATTTTCCATTATATCTTATCATATGGGAAAAACATAGAATGCATTATGAAATAGAGGATGAAATTCCGGATACAATTTGAATATAAAGTAATTTTAAAAGGTGAGGGTTGTTGTCAGCTAGAGGTCAACATAGAAAAGAAAAAAAAACTTGTTTGGATGTGAATAAAAAATACTAGTCATCAAAATAATAAATGCCTATCAAATGTGTACTTTCATCCCATTCAAATAAATGCGATTATATTTACATGAAAAATGTGATATTAAAACAATAACGTGGAATTTTGACATTATTTATTTAGACTCATTTATCAACGCTCTATTATAGGCTATTTACTGCAAGTACCTTTCCTATAGTTATGCAAAGTATCGGGGACCACCCTAAGAAGGGGTGATTTATCAAAAAGCGCAAAAGAAAATAAAATTACTACGTTATCACCACATTCAAATTACCATAACGCATATGAATAAATTGAATTAGGAAAATGTATAAATGCAGCAGGACCCTGCAAATCGATCGAATTAATCATGTCAATGAGAATGTCATGGAATATATGCACACAGGATTCTCGTTTGCATTGTTTCAAATAACAAACACAGAATATTTCCCAATAACGATTGTGGACAAATCTTAATGAATAAATAATTAAATTTTTTACTTATAGGTTCTTCAATTAATGATTAGTTAAATTTTTGTTAAACGATTTAATGGACAAAATATTCTAAATAATTTAATAAATGAAACACTAGTATGTTTCACCAGGTAACACACAACATAGTAGTGTTTATTTATTGAATTATGATGAAGTACCACATAGTAGAAGAATCTGAAGTAATATATTTGATATTCTATATAATTATATTCCATAAAAGCCATAATAAGATTCATTATTAAACTGTAGCAATTTAAGGGAAACTTACTGTTGTTTTGTTCATTTAATAGCACAAAAACTATACAATTTTAGTCATTTGATTGAGGGGAAGATAGAATTACATAGTGGTTTTCATTTCAGACAAATTCAAGTTCAATAACGTTCCATTTTGAACAAAAGAATATTTTTGCAATAAATCTGTCGAATTTGTGAAAAAAAATTACCAGAAAATGAAATTACCGCGTTAACACTACAATAAAATATATGAATAAATCGAATTAGAAAAAAATGTATGTATGGATGCCCTGCAAAATCGATCGAATTAATCACGTGAATGAGAATATCATGAAATATACATACGGGATAGTCGTTTATATTGTTTCAGTTTTTTGACAGAGGACGATTTATTTTCAGGATATTTACACGCGCGCGCGTTTTTGTAGGGTGCATTAAGTTATTAGAAATCGTTGGACGAAAGATTTATATCGACGAATTTTAAATGAACAAAACAAATTATAAATTAGCACCCCCTTTGTTTAGTTGTTTCACTTCATTAACAGTAAAAGGAGTAATTCATTACCGAAGGGGAAATTAACTAAACGCAAAAAAGGTTCTTTGCGGTTTTTCCATGGACAATTTATAAAAAGGCAATTCGCAGAAATGCAAAACAATTTTGTTGAGTTGCAGGAAATAATTATAAGGGTCGGGATTGATTTATCAATAAATTGAATCTGCCTTCCAAAACAAAATGGTGGCGTTTTTTTTTTATCGTACACTGTTTGTGTGGGTGGGTGGTTTTTCATTAAACACTAAATGTAAATAGCAATTAGTTTTATGAGGGAGACTATACGCACGAGCAACAGATTGCAATTAAATAAAATCACTGCACTCGTTTCATTTTGAACCATTTCACGGTATAAACTCCGACTTCATCAACCAAATGGCCATTCGAAATATTGAATAAATTCAATACCTTTTTAATTACCAATTCAACAAACTTCCAAATGAATTAAATAAGCGCGAAAAAATTTATCTACCACTTAAATCTACCCCATTTTAATTAATAATTCAAAATTTTAGCGGGTTTCATGTTCGGTGCATTCTTTTGAGCTACCTTCGACATGCATCCACGTCGAATGTGATCATTTCACGGGCTGGTAATTACACCAAAGTATGAATACAAGAGCTGAACATGCTGATATCAAGTCGTTTTACTGCTCCACCTGATTTTATGATGATAGGGAGTATTAAATCCGGCAAATTCAACTGGACGCTCGCATTAAATTATTTAATGACCGTTGTTTGTTACCCGGAAAATTTGTGTTGACATAGGAAGGCGAAAACCATCCTTTGTTCAACATCTTGTTACATTCCTCTCTTACTTTTTTATTAGTGTGGATTTTACAATCAAATTTTAATGCTTTCTGTAAACAAAGGGAAGCATTATGGGGACATTTACATTTAGAGACATCTATAATGTCCAATCATAATTCTACAGCTATAAATATCGCTTGGGTTTACCTTGCATTAAACTCTTTTAATGTTCATCATCAACAAAATTATAAAATGTTGGAGTAAAAAGTGAACACAAATAAAACAGAAGACTTGCTATTAAAATTCATTGGAAAATTTCTTTATTTATTTTTATTTTCTTAAAGTTTTCTTCAACCATTTTTAGTAGATATTAATTATACATAAAACTATCCGAAACAGAACTAGAAGATATGACTTTGGGTATAAAAATATAGAGAGCTGTATCCAACTTAACTTGTAAGTATGCGTTATGTTATGAAAATGTTTGAGGAATTTAACAAAGTTTTTAAATTTATTTTTTTAATTTTAATAAATAAAAAACTGTTATTGCCACCCTAACTTCAGTTGAACTTTCAATAATTCATGTAATCATGAGATAAATCGTTGGGTTGTATAAAATATGTCAGATATTAGAAAATATGAGGTGCTGATTGTATTGAATATTCATGTTAAAGAAAACGTGGGGTGGTTAGGAATAAATAAAGGGAGACATATAGTAGTAGTGGAAATGGAATAAAATAATAACCATAAATATCCTTAATATACATAATCTGTATGGTGAAGCACGGTATACAACCCTAATAAAGTAGGAACAGCATTCCGAGTTCCGCTTTTCCCTTGACTTCGCTTGCTTTTCGCAGTCCGATGATGACCTAATGAAATTCTATGAGGCATAGCGATGAAATATAACACGACCGTTTGCATCTATATGGTAGTCAAACAGGCATACCCGAACTGTTAGCGTTGAATGCGAGATACCAAAACACACTTTAATATCAAATCAAAGATGTTCGCTAGCTATCAACTATCAAATAACCATAAAACACTTCAACAGATTCTTTCAAGATATCGGCCGCTTATCTACTTTACGACTTTCCGATATTTCTTTTCCCCCTTTTATATCACTTTCCACTATATTAATTAAAATCAATCAAAATAAAAGTGGAAAGATATGTTGGAAGTAGACGCGTACTGTGAAATGCAGTAAAGTAATTGGCGCTCAATTTATTGTAACGAGTGTAAGTTATGACGGTAATCTCCTTCCATATAAATAAGAAAACGTCCGAATACGCAACTTCCTGCTCTGGAATGAACTTGCTTTTCCAGGATGCGGCAAGTGAAGACAGCAGGAAGTCGGAAGTAACCCGGCGTAAGCCAACTAACGCCTTTACAATGTCTGCAATCACGCAGTCACCCCGTTAAACCCCATTTATATCACTAACACTCAGAATTAATCCCATCGATATTTTGTTTTTATTACAAAGCCCTCCCCTTATTTTCCTCGCACAGATGTGTTCTTATTTTTATACCTCAAACTAAATAGGATAATAAAGCAGGGTGCCTATTCCTTCAAAGATCACTATACATCGACGTTACGGTTCGAATCAATACAGTAAAATTTATGATCCGTTGGTTTGAATGGTATTGCTACATTTCGGGAACTCTGCTTACGAGCGAACACTTAAACCAAGTCTCTTATATCATCAGTAGCTCGTCACTCGTCACTCTTGTGCGGATTGACATTTCAGATTGCATTTTAGAGAAACGGGGACTCGGATAAATTGTACTATCACTCGCCCTTCTCATTTGATTCGGTTCTTATTACTTAAATTTCTACTGATACATCCTATTTCATCCCTTACCTTACAACACATAAACAACAAAAGGGACAAATTACTTCTATTACTAAATTCAATCTTTAAAATCACTCCCAACTCGATTGACATGATAAATTACATCAAAGCATTCTTATAAAATTGTATTTCGACAAGGGTCGTTCTTCATACAAAATAACTTATTATAAAAATGTATGAAATATCCTTGTTTTAGTTACATACGTAATTTTAAATATAAATAAAAATATTTCAAAGCCAACAAGAAACATTTCAATCAAAGTTTTATGAAAAAATATCCAAAATTTGTTTCAAGTATCAAAAAGAAAATCAATTTGTTCACCGGGTATGGAAAAAACGAAACGCCATTTTTAATTTCTGACCAAAATTAAGAGACTACTATTTTCTGAAGATCTCCAATAGTACATGGATGAGACCAAAGAAAATTATGAGGACTAATAATAGAAGTAGATGGAAAGAGATGAAATTAGTAATCGTAATAGCCCAAATATGGTTATTGAATGTTTGTCCATTGGGAAATAACGAGATTGATGTAAAAGTAAGTAATTGAGGCTCTTTCTAGAAGAAGGGCGAATATGTCTATAAACCCTTTTTCGAGAAATTTATTTAAATGCATGACCAGAGCATTTTTATTTCCTCCAAATTTCAATTCATTATCGTTTTAATAAAAGTCACGACAATATATTTTCCAATCGCATAATCAATGACTTAACAAATGTTGTGAATTATTTATTAAGATTTAATTATAATTTTCGTGTACCTGCTATAATACGATTTTAAAGAATAGTCAATAAAATTAAAGGAGTATTTGAAAATATTTTGAAATTAGTTCTGGTTTGAAAAATATGTTTTATTAATTTTTCATAGTCTTAAACTTAGAATTTTTCGAGTATTTGCTCCAACATTGTGGTTTATCGTCTTCTCTTCATTTTGTTAAAATACAATTGGCCATAATTTATTTCGTTTGCCTTTGTGTATGGTGTAGTTTGAAATGGACAAAAAAGTAATTTGAACAGTAAAAATAAATTAAAGTTGTTTTAGGAAGTTAGAATTCAGGGAAACAATTTAAAATGTAAATGTTCCGGGAATAATTTAAGCGTTACGATTATGGTTTTTTTATTAATTAAATAGAATATAGAAACGCGAAGGGAAAAGTTCTTAGGGCAGTATGCATGATAAAAGATTGTAAATAAAAATATCTCGAGTGCGGTTATCGCTGATCGTATTACTAGGAATAAAGAGCTGCTCGGTAATATCCAGAATAATATAATGCAAATCGGTAAGGCGAGTAAAGAGAAGATAAGTATTTATTTGGAATCATTTTTAGACGATATGCAAATATGGTGTATAATATAGATTGGGCGCGCGTGAACATTCCCGAGTTTGATTCCCCATGGAATTGAATACAATCCCTAATCTAAGACGACGCATCGTAAAAAAATACAATAACAAAAATGGGGATAGGAAAAATGCGAACGCATATTATAGAGATACGGTCACAATCAAGCTTAAATTGGATTGTTTAGGGCAAGCCGTCGTCTTCACATGAGTGTGAATAGATTAGGATTATGCCCGTACTGCCCCAAGGATAGTAAAATTCGGGGTAGTAAAATCTGCGAAACAAGATTTACGATTGGTTTATTTAAAACAACCGGGCATAAAAAATGATTTTTATTGCTTATAACGTATCACACGCGAAGGGTGGCTGCCTTCAAATATTTTCTATTGATTGACACATTTACATTTTATTTATAGCAAACTGTAAGTGTTTCTGATAGTTTGGATGCGGTAATTTCTGAGCAATTGAGCTTTTAAAGCTCGCGCGCGACTAGGCTATTTACTATTTGTCAACGTATATATTACTCCAAAAAATCGAACTTACACTTCCTCTTTTATATACACTTATTTATTGCTTTTAGTACTTTGTTTCTATCGTCTGGGATTTTTAAAAGTTTAATGGGCGCGAGTGTACACACCATTATACCTGCAAACCCAATAAACATCCCTAAGCATATGAGAAAAACTTGCAAATAAGGGTTGCAAGCTGCATAGGTCATAAAATTACCGAAGGACGTTACAATGTTAAAAAGCTATTAATCATAGATTTTATAATCTGGAAAAAAAAACCCTCTGGAAATTCGTTAGGCCTGGTTTTCCTCACTACTCCATTAACAATGATGCATTTTACTATCTCTCTTTTTACAGGACTAACCAAATTAACTTAATGAGCTGTATTTACTGTATTTAGGTGACGGAGTATAGTGACTGTTTTCAAACGAGTCTGCATGCATCACCTCCCCTAATTGAGATCCTGGTCTGGCTCCTTTTCCAACCCTTGGCTGTCACCTGACACTACTTTCCACTTGACATTTCTCTCCTTCGACATTTGTAAATGTGTTAAGACTATTTATAGCGTCATTCCCTAAATTATATTGCCATCTACCTTTTATTCTGTTCCTAAAATATTTATTTTCACACGACTACAAATTTTTCTTTTTCGTACAAATTCCGGCAGATGTTACATCAAACGCTACCCACAAAAAAAAATCTCTCGGTACTAAACAAACTAACAAGAAAAATACTACTTTTAAATTTTGATGTCCGATAATTCATTTAATTATGAAATTTAAAGATTAATAATAATTTCTCCTAATAATACTATGTTAAATAAATTAACAAAAAATTGTTCTTACAACATCAAAAATCAATCATAATTTCAAACTTATAACATATGGAAATATATTTATTTACACTACGTGACACCGATTATCTCAGATTTTTAGTACTAATATAACTAGGTTAATTAATACAACATAAATCAAAATATGGTTGATTTTAATGGTTTATAATATTCAAAAAAAGAAATTTTAGGATTGCGATTTTGTTTACCATTTAGGACAATTGATTAATCCCCCGCTGAATTTGATTTCTTTTTTTTTTCTTCCACAGACATAAATCTAAAAGATAAACTAAAACCAATTTAATATTTATTCCCCTGTCACCCATTATTTGTATTATTTTTGATATGAAAAGCAGTTGGTGCTTCAAGATGTAAAAAAAAAATTCTTCTTCACATTGAGTTTCTTAGTTTTATGTCAGTTTGAGAGAAAGACATAAATTGGCGATAAGAATCGTTTCATTATCATTAACATAATAGATGTATGAAAAGGGTTTTGTGATATTTTTTATGTAAAATCTGCCCCTTTTACAGGATGACTAGTTAAAAGTGAATTCGAGAAGCCGCATGTATCAGATGACATGCCAACAAAAGCACATAGTAGTAATATGATTTGGGTTGATCCTTTTAAGAACTTAAAACTGTTAGTAGTGTAATTTGTCCATATGTTGCGGTATCATTTTACATAAAAAAATGTTTTCGTCTTGCTTTGTACATACAAAAAAGAAAAACACAATATTAAAAATTAAGTTAAGAAAAACATAGAAGATGAAGGTTTTTTGAACAACTTTACTTAACGTTTGTGGAATGGAAAAAATTTATTCAAAACGCTTAACCATGATTTAATTGTTTTTGAAAACTATTATAATAATAATTTTTACCTTGCATTAAATATTTTTTTCAAAATATTTACATAAATTATTGGACTATGTATAATTAAAAATACAGATGGTATTAATTTCTTTCACATTTGAATTCTTTTTTTTTATATAAAACTGTGCTATTGCTTTAATAACGTGACTCAAAAACAATCGAAATCAGAATTTTGCAGAAAAGGAATTTATATCGTATTAGCAATAAAAGCATAACTCTGAACTTTGGAAAGAGAAGCGCAGAAAATATGATACTAAATAAATGATAATTGCTTCTACAAAGTAGAAAATTTAGCCAAAAAAAGAAAGAGCTTATGCAATTAAAGAAAATGTTCTTTTATAAGAATTAATTTTTTGCACTTAAGATATTTTGGAAGAAAACCATGAATCAATAATTTCCAATGGCTTTAATTGAAAGTACTCCCTTATGATTTAGTTGTTGTTGACTTTCATGGAAAAGTATGCATATGTACATAATATAAGTTGGTTGTATAATCATAATATAGAACAGGTGTGCACGTAAGGGATTAATACCTGTGATTCATAACTAATGCTAGCGCATCGCATCGGTTCACATATTACCATATATGCGAAGGGGGGTGTTAAAGGGGGAGGCAAGGAAGTGTGTCCGCTATTACACCCCGACTCCATCTGTTGTTACTGACATATGACAGTTGTGTAACCCTGCCCTTTATAATTTCACCACTATATAATCTCTATTTACGTTTTTACAAGTGTTCACAAATGGATACATTTTAACAACCGCAATTTTTAAATTAGGGTGGTAATCGTTGTTATTACAAGAAAATATGTTTGTACTATGATTTTTCTTGTTGGGGTTCTAATATCATTAAGGGGTATATAAGTATAATACATCAAAACGTAACTATCTTTGTAGGATCAAGGACAATTAAGGATTTATCTGGGAAATGTAAGAAAATAATCTTTAAGTAATGGAAGGGATTACATACATATATACTGCCATTTCATCAGTACGTGTTTGTCGTTATGGGGATAAAAATAGTACCGTGCGTGTAGTTTAACGCAACCGTTGGTTAAAAATTAATTAAAATAGTACATTTTAATTGCTATGCAATTTGCAGATGGGACAATGAATTTATTGGCGAAACGTGACAGTCTCCGGGGACCTTTGTGCATTGTGTTCGATCCCCCCAGACACAACCCTGAGGCCCTTATATTGGCAAACCACTAAAACACGCACCTGATAAATTGATTGATTCTCTAAACCAAACTTTTTATTTAAATCTACAAAACAAGCAATAAATTTCAAATAAAATCCGCGCTTTTCAACCCTTTCACCCTTTTCAATTCTATTGCAATCATTTGTTTAATTACCTAAATGCTATTTTGTTTCATTTCATGATAATAACTCGCATTTCCACATTCATTTTTAAAACAATAAATTCTGGATGCGAAATATTTAACAAATGCCATATCTAAAAGATCAAATAAATTTCATATTTTAATTTCACAATTATTTTGTAATTAATTTTTATCTTTTCTGCTCCGGTAGCTTGGAATAATTAGAGTAATTTACTGCACAATCTATTATTTTATTATATTTTGGGAATTAAACCAACTGTAAATTAAAAATTAAACAGATAATAACATAAACAAAAATAAAAAAATTGTATCGGAACCAACACAATAAAAATTATTTATAAAGAAAAGTTTTTAATTGCCAAAATATAATATTATATGAATGGATTTTATTTCTCATTAATTTTTATTTTTTTTTTATTTATTTTAATAGAAAAACCTGTTAGATTAGGTTCTTTAATATATCCAAATTTATACATTTCAAAATTAACTAATTAAATTAAGTTTTTATGTTTTTAAAACGGATGGAAACCCTAATATAATCAAAATTATCCTTCTTGTTTATGAAATTTTTGTTTGATCAGTAAGCAGCTTTTCATAAATATCCTCTTTGTTTGATAATAATTTAAAAAGCTTATTTTTCATCGCTATAAGATTTTTTCCGCCCCGATCATTAATTATAGACTAATTGAAAGTTAAAAAAAAATCTTATCAATCAATTAGTTTTGAGAAGAAAAAAAAAACTTTAAGCAGAACACAGGACTATTCTTTTAATAAATCAATATGACAAAAATATAAATCACCCCGACTAACATATAAATGTTTTATGATACTGAAAGCTCCCCCAGAGCTTTCTCGCATTTTTTTGTGGGCGACTGTACAAATCTAATAGCAAACTAATCCGGTATAAGAAACGGTAAACGGATTATTATTTCAAGCTCGGGGTCACAAAAAAGTTATTATATTAATAAAGAGAAGCTCGTGCGCGCTCGCTTTCCTTTTTAAGTAATTAGATAAACAAAGCTGCAAGACTTTTTGTACAATTTTATGCGCTTCCTTTTTATCTTCAGGGAATTTTTTAATTATTATTATAGCTTATAAGCATGCAATATCTATATTTTTTATATTAAAAACAGTATTATACCTTTTTTATTGCCAGGTTTTATTAGTGAAGATAAATTTCATTTGCTTTATGTTCGCGCGCAGTAGACATTGAGGTTTCCTAGGAGCATAAAGAATTGTTTTATAAAGAGAGCGTCGAAGCGAGCGCGCGTGAGCGCATTTTCCTATTCAATTAATTAATTATAAGTAGTTTACATCAATCGCGCGATCGGATATGTTGATAGTGTTAAAATCAATTAATCGGCGTGTAGTTTAATTGCTTAATTAAATATAAACCGATTACCGTGATTGATTTCATTATAAAATAGTATGGGTTACAAAGAGGGGGTTAGTGTCGCGACGTCTCGACGCTTTCAAAAAAGATGCCTGCACTAATAACTTATACCTCCTATTCAAAGAAACATTTAACAGGAAATCGTACTGCGATTCCTGGCTCGCCTTGGGGTCGAAAAGCCAATAAATAATTAACCCCTCCGACTAATCACGTCAACAATTTTTCACGATTCTCTGCATCTGATCGCATTAAGAGGTGTGAAATTTCCAAGTTTTTTTTTTCAAGTAATAAATTAAAGTCGTCCAGTTAAAAAAAAGTAAAATAAACAAAAATAATCCTGTTAACTGTAATTAGTATTCCAGGGGTAGTTATTAAGATGAAATAGCACGTGCCCGCTTCAAATTTGCTTCTTACCCTTCCTAACTTTTCAAACAATATAATTAGTCTTAATCTTCTCATGGACATAAAAAGGAGAACCGTATAAGTCCTTAAGATTGTATAATCCCCACTTTCAAATTGCTTTCTTAATAATTATAATTAAAAAAAAATGTTACAACAAACCTCTCCACTCTCCCGCGATTATTTTCATTACCGAACTGTTCACATTTTGTTTAAAAATCTATATTTCAATTTAATTTCTGTTTTGTATATTTTCATAACTCATTTTTCATAGATGCAAAAATGATTAATCGAAATGTTAAAATAATGAGCGTGGCACAATCAATAAATATCAATCATATAGGGGATTCCAAAAATTAATCAAATGGTAGTTTTGTTGAATTTGATGCTTTTGCTGCGAAAATCCTCACAAAAGATATGCGAAATCAAATACAAACAATTTTAAATTATTTAAATATACATATTTATTTTTACTATAATTTTAATTAAGCCTTTTCAAATAATATCAAAAATTGTAAATTCATTTCTGGTGAAGAATGATAAGAGTGAAATGAAAGATGTGCAAAATAAAAAAAAAATAAGAAAACGTATTATATGAATTTTAAATGGAGTTTTTGAGCTTTTCATAACTTTAGACGTACCATTTCGAATTTAGAACTACATATTTAACTTGCAAAATTCTCATCATGTAATATCAATAATATTTTTTGAACGAATCAACACAGTTCTTTCCTCGACGTGATATTTTCGAATCAGATTTAGATAAAAACTGATAGTCCAGTTTGTAATTTGCTAAGCAATTTTTGATATCAAATTCGCTATCCAAAATTAATCGAACTTAAAACAATTGTTACTAAGGTTTTAACAATCGTAACTAAAAACATTCATTATTTAGATAAACTTTTCTCCAATGGGCCTAAATCAAAGAGATGACTTTCTTGCTAGTTTAACCATATTCAGTTTTAGGAAATATATTTGGAAATTTAGTTTTAAAAAACGATGGGTGAAAATCGATAAAGGAGTGCTTACATGATAAAGAGGAGATTCCAAGTTACTAACCGATGCAGTAATCCACATGTGGTCTGAGATAATAGCGTGTAGCAATATACCAATACCAACCTAACAGGCTTGCAATGTTAAACCTAATTACTGGAATTAATTGACATTAATTATTGGGTCCTGCTGTTCGCAGGATGACCAATTAATAAGGGTTGTGGTTACCCAGGTCCATGTCCTGCCTTCACATCCTAGCGTTCCTGGCGAATCTATATTGATTTATCATTAATATTAGTGTGCAATATATAATCCATTGTTTAATAAATCCGCGTATGCATATTACCTATTTTCAACCATTAATATATCAATATAAATTGATCTATTACACGGATTTACTAATCGCATCAAACGAGAGAGCCACATTATTGCGAAATTAAATACATTTCACATTTATTTATGCAAATTTCATTATTGTCACATATTTCACGCCGGGCAAAGCCAATTAAAAATTAATTTATACAATTACATAAGATCGCAGTTGCATAAATAATTCATGGAGTTTTAAACCCTTTTCTATTAGCAATATTGAAAAGCGCGTTCGATGGACGATGCCGGGTCGTTCGATCGTTTCAGCCGTTTCAGGATAGTGATTAATGCAGAAATGATTTTATCCGTTGGAAGTTCATGTAATATTAGTTCCAAATAAATGGATGTGTGATTTATGTGGTATATTTTATGTAAATGCTGATGTTGACGGTCACTGTATTTATTTGTCGAGTTTATCATGGCGACGGGGGATAGAAAAAAGCGGGCGCCACATACAAAACAATACTACGAATAATGCATATTTGTCAACACCTAGAACAAAAGGATTTTACATTGCATGTTCGCATGGAATATATTTCGGCACCCCCATTTTCACTCCCACTTTTAATCCCGCAAGATTTCCTTGTTATCTAACCAAAGGGTTTACGAGATTTTCACGTTCGTTCCAACTCTAAATCAATTCGAATACATAAACAATGCTGACGTATTGTTCATTACCTGTATTAACTCTGTACAACACCCGTAACACCCTCCCGGATTCAATTACATAAAACAAGTACGGTTAATAGCCATTCTCATTTAATTTCATGCTAATTTCAGAATGATTTCCAATTGCCCCGTCGATTCATGTTCAATTAACGTATCGTCAGTTCTCTCACAAATGCATTATCAAATTTCATGAAATACCATCCCGTTTCAATATTTTTTCGCATACTGTATCATCATAGATACATATAACACAATATTTAAAAAGATTTTATTATTGAATTGTTTATTAGCTTCATAATTATACTTAAAAAAACGTGCAATTCCCTTGAAACTATCACATTATTAAAGAAAACGTATCTTAAATAATAAACTAGGAGCATTCAATAATATAAAAAAAATCTTTATTTCTTGTACCTTCATTTCGATAATAATAATAATAAACGCATTTATCATATTCCTGATGCATTTAAATTTTTATTTTTTTTTATTAATCAATCTTTAACAATTTAATTTTTGGGAAAGAGAGACAATACTTTCTTAAACTAAAATTCTTATTGCTTTAAGGATAAGTTTTTTTTTATTGAAATTGATGCACTAATTAGATTGGTTAAAAGTTTAATTCCTCATGCTTCCATTCGGGGTTTGAACTCTGAATCTCGAATACTATGAATGCTATGCAATACGCCATGAGGCTATCAAGTTCTTTTTATTTTGTTTTATAAATGAATAGTCCTATTTATCAAGTTCAGTTACAAATATATTCGGTCGTAATTTATTCTGGTGTAGCAAATTGGTTAAAGCATAAATTAGCGCCCTAATGGCGATGAAATGTAAATAATAACGAACCCGCATACAGATCAAATTATTAAAACAAATATTCGTCAGGGTGTAATTACCAAATTATCCGCAAGATTGCGCCCATTTAAGGTTAAAGATAAATTAATTAAAAAGCATTTAAAACTAGTAACAGTAATTCGCTTAGGAAATATTGTTAAATGAATTTAATTACATGGAACGTGCCTAGTACGGAGCTACGCATTGGCCTTATTAATGAGTATGTACGCAAATGAAAGAGGTTGGAAAGTGAAAAAAAGGATAAGAAGAAAAATACGAAATGTCTGGTGGCTAGTAAACATACATCATTGCTCAATTTTCTTATTGCGCCGCAAGATTTAGATAAAGTCGTTCGTGTTTTGCGATTGCTAGGTGAAAGGCATTTAATGCATCTGCGGTGCATTTCACACTAGGCAAAAGCGGTAGTCCTTGCATATGACAGATTAATCAAACCTGCGATCGCTGATTGATGTGTTTGCTTCCGTAATTAACTAACTAATTGATAAATATTTTTCCAACAATTTCCACCCCCAGTGAATAATCAACACCCTCGCACCGATTGCGTGCTTACAATAAATTGCTAATTTGTTCATTTTTTCCATTACAACAATCGTTACATCTAATCGGTAATGGCATCGGGCGCTAGGCCTTTTCACAACATTTCTGTCATTTAAGTAAAACATTTAACATATGGTTTTATGGGTGCAAAGGCAATAAAATTAATTATCACGAATGTAATTATTATTTAATAGGCAAAATCAAATTTTGATTGCGCGAAATTCACGCTCGCATTAATTCCGCGCTGTGTTATTTGGAAGTAATTACATTTCCTCGGAATTTAATTAAGTAAAAATTACATAATTTCTTTGTTTGCAAATCGTGTGAATGCGCAAGTACCCGCTCGCGCTTTACTTATAATTTTACAAACGTCCAAAAGAGAAAATCGCCTTAAGTAGAAACCTTAAATAATAGACAATACTATATATTTAGCAATGGGTCTGACTATATTTATATATTTGCAATACTATGAATAACATTTATTACAAATATGGTATCTAATAACTGACAATTAATTGATAATTGCATATTATTTATAATTCTTACAAAGCAAACTAATTTACTAACGCCACAAAATTTCTCTCCTATGTATAATTTAACTTAATATAAATTCAAATCGCTCATGTTCAAAAACCTATTTGGGATCGCTATGAGAGAGTCGGGGACTAAAAATCATGACTTTCAGTCTTAGTCGAACTATCCAAAAATATGATATAACTAATAAATGAATTCGTTTCTTATGCACAAATCGTCATATAGATCCGCCATTTTGTAAAAAATGAAATTTTACTTTTGTATATCATTTGTTTTACAGTAATAATTTTTAAAAATTTTAATATCCGGTTGTACCTTTAATTTGGTTTCAATTTCATATGGCACGCGATCTACAATGACAGCAAGTCGAAAGTAATGATCTCATTTTAAGATAACAATTCCATCCTAAACAAACTTAAAACGTAAACAATGATAGATAGTGTGACAGTTTTAAAATGTGATAAATTACCTGCGATAAAATGCGTGCGCAAAGAATATTTTGCGTGTATCGAATCTGTAATGGCAGTTTAATGCATTGTATATTAGCACAAAGAGACATTGAAAAAAATCTACAAAGAAAATCGTTTTTTTCAAACCTGCATGTGAAACGGGTGCCTATTACAACTTTGGTAAATTTATGAAAATATGTCAAAATGCTTAATACCTAGTATGTACCTAAGTAGGTCTACTACATACAAAATATGATCATATATCTAATGTTACAATTTTAGAGCCAGGAATAAAAAGTAGGAAGTACTTGTAACATACCTCAGATTATTATTATAAATAACATATTATAAATAACACTAATTGAATATACATAGTATTCTGCCTTATTCTACATAAATCATTGAACTATCGCTATATATGGAATTAATAGAAAATTGTAGCAATTATGATTATATAAGTAAATAACATATAAGTAGTCTATTAAGCACCAGGTGCGAAAACAAAACAACATAACCTTCGTTTTAATCGCATCCAGTTTATTAAAGTAATATTAAAGCCTGGAAATTTTTATTGAAAAACATTCAGAGAGAAAATTGGAAAACTGTATATGTTTAATGCAATCGCATTGAAACAATATTAAATGAAACTCTTCGATTATTATTGTTTTTACTTCTACCGTTATATTAACAATACAGCTTCTCTTTTGATAGATTTTTGTAACCTTTTAAATTGTTTAAAAATTGCATGTTCCAATCATTAATTAAGATAATTTTAGGAGCTTTTTCGGAAAATATTCTAAATGTAGTTACAATTATTTAATTAACTCGATTAATTTAACTTTATTGACCTACTATTGTTAATTATGTTACTATTAGTACTCATTACATCAACAGATCAACTTTACAGTTAAAGTTCTGTTAGTTTTAATTGGAAAATTTGCTTTTGCATTTTAATAGAATTAGAAAAAGACTAACATATTTTATGATGCTACAATTGTAGTCAATTACAAATGTATGTAAGCAGAATAAATAACTTGAAGATGTAAAGTTCGCGAAGCTCAGTAAAATTCTACAAGTATAAAATTTTATTATCAGCGATTACGGAGATAATAACGCATGTAAATAATTATAATAAATAGTTCGTTAGTTGATTAAAAGTCGAGTTTATGTTCGAGAATCAGTGGTCGTGTAATTGGACATTTTCATATGTAAACAGCGTGAAAATATTGAAAATTACTGCTTCATGCATGTTGAATAGTTATAGATGGATACGAGAGGCAATTATATTTGGTATAATGATCAACTATAGGTATCTCTATGCGTGCTTATTTGAATCAATTACGTTGTAATACGCAATTCCATACAATAACTAGATTATGAGAGATTAGTATTCGGACACTAGAGTATGCAGAATCAACTATGTCAAACAATCCGATTAACATTAATAATATAAAATCACACTAGAAAATTTAAAAGTAATAAAATTAATTTTTAGAAGTACTTTGCTCAGGATTCTCTTCTGGTGATTTAAATAAAAAATTTGAATATCCAAAATCTGCAAATGGAATTTTGTAGGGAATGATATATCCATAAAATTTCTCAAATTTTAAGGCAAAAATCCCAATTTCATTGCATCAACTAATTCGGGCTCTTATTGCAGAGTTGTTTTTCTCTTCTGTCAGTACATACTATTTAAACAATCAGGCATCGTAGTCTTGTCGCCAGAACTCCTTCTAGCACTTGGTATCCGACATTAACAAAATAAAATATGAATCGCGCCCAGAAGCAGTGAAATAAATAGTCAAAAATTAATTAAATAAATAAAAAATATATATTTCACTACATAAGTCTTCAAAAATAATTTAAATTTGACAACAAAATTTTTAGCTGTAAAATTTTTTTTAAATAAATCGTTATCAAATTTTAATAACATTTCCTATTGTATTATACATTATTTTAAACCAGAATTTGCCTCTGATTTCATGCTTTTGCCATCTATGGAAAGTATAATCAAACTGCGAACATATACATACTTGTATAGTTCCACCTAGTAGTAACTAGTTTAACCTTCTACGATACCGGTTTGCGTCTTAGCAAAATATTAAATATATTGATCATTAGAAGACTCATTAATTCTTCTAAATATAATATAAAATTTAAGAAAAAGAATAGTTTTATTAAAATGTAAACAATTTTATCTTTATCTCGTGTCAACATCTGTACATTATTTTATCAAAACCGAGCATGTATTGATTTTTGCAAGCAATTGTGCAATTCTACACCAGATGGCCCAAATAGAGCAATTTAAATTTAAAATATTATATTAGAACTTCATTTAATTGTAGGATTAATTGTAAAATTTGTTCTTTAATATAAGTAATGCTGAAAATTTCATTATTCAATGAAGTCCCCCCTATGATACAAAGCTTTATACTTACTGTACCGTAATTATAAGAAATTTTGTCTAATAAAGTTTTGATATTTATATTTTAATAATTGTTTCCTTTTACAAAAAATCTTTGACGAGACATTTTCATGAATATCCGTTTCGTAAACAGCTTATTTAAGCTACATAGAGTATTGGTTTGAGATAATCACAAATTAAATATCCTAAATGAACTAATTGATTTAATTAAATTTAAAACTTAAATATTCTTTTATATAATTTTTTATAATTATAAAATTTCTGAAAAAAAACCTGTCTTAAATTAAAAAGGTAATTAAAATATTTTTTCTTTTGTAAAATCTTTATTCATCAAAATAAATTATATTTATTGCTAGAATTATTCAAGTTATGTTTCTTTTTCTTTCTCCTTGACCAAAGCCCGAACCATATTTTCCAAAGTAAACAAATGTTCATCATTCACGTGAGGTGCAATTTCGCGCATGGCATTAGCTAAATTGAAGATATATTCGACATTAGTTCCACTAGGTCCAACTGACTTAAAAATTTGTTGAGCAATCTTTTCTAATTCGGCTTCTCCGGCATATTGAAAATTATCTTTAGTTCCTACATAAATTGTGATATCAAAAGGTTTTACGGCCGGATCTTTTGGATGGAATAATACATTCATTCGTTTATAACCGCCTTTCTCGCGGTAATCCAAATGATTTACTACATTTTCAATTTCATGTTTTGGAATTTTATAAGCTATACCCCATACTTCCTCCTAAAACAATAGATACAGATATTAGATCAGCTTGTGGAACCTTGAACAACTTGCAAAAGATATATTTGAGTCAAAGATAAACAATTTCATGAATAATGACAATTTTAAGGTGAAAAACTTTTGAAACTAAGGTTTGACTAAGGTCACTCTTCTATAATGTAATAATCTATTTGACTTTTTACCTTTAGTAAAGTTTGGAAATAATTTAATCATTTAACTATTTGTTCTTTTAATAACACAAGGAAATCGATTCATTTTTAAATCAATGATTTTATATTTTAATTATATTTTTGGAATTACCAATTTTTGAATTTAAATAAATGTTTTAACACTTTCTATTGCCAAAATCATTTTTTGTTAGACTTAAATTAAATCTAAATATAAATAAACCTTGTCTTTATTAAATTGAATTAAATTAAACCTTCAATTATTGCTTGTAAATTCTCAGTTTGCGTTTACTTGAAGAAAAAAAACAATTTTATTATATTTTTTGGACTAATAAGGAAAATAAAAGTAATAGATTTTTAAGAGTGAGCATGCGGAACTTACCTGTTCGTTCGATTTGATTATAGTAACGACTCTCCCAGGCTAAAAAGAACGGTTTCTTTGTAGTCTGACAAGTTGCGAGTGTAATGACCTTTACCTTTCCGGGAATTCCCCTATGGTCAGTGCTGTGTTGGTAGAACCTCCTGGAGAATCCTTTAACATAACCTACAAGCTTTGTCTCGAATGGGAAGTCTACTTTCCAGATCAGGGATCCGTAGCCAAATACCCACATATTTTTAGTTAGCCACTGTCTATTTTTGTATTACGTAAAAAATGAATTGGATAATTTTAGCCGATTCATGTACGTGTAGTGGAACAAAATAAACGCACGTGACGTTTGTACAGATAAATCGGCCTTGACTTACTAATGACAACTGAACGCATTTGCCGACACTTATCTATATTGGAAAATTAATAAAAGTAATTATGATTATAGCGTTATGTGTAACGCTTTCGCTGATAGTTAGGCTTTAAGTGAATTCATTCCAAAGGATATCGATTCGTTTTTTCTTTATGGGGATCGATTCAATGCGCGAAACCTGTTGAATTGATAGGCGCGATGGGATATTTGATAATAAAGTGGTAGAACAGATTTAATTGCAAATTGTATTAGGATGTATGGATTCTAGAAATCGTACAAAATCTTCGCCGTTTTACCGGAATCAATTAAATTTCCAGTTCTGGTCCAAATATCGAACGCTTCTCCAGGTCGCGCGTGCGCGCGTTATCCTTCGCAGCGCAGTCCTTCGTGATCCTTGAATGCTTTTATATTTCCTATGTCGCGATCCGATACATATCATCCATTATTCCGCAAGTATCATTATGACTGATTCATTGGATGTACCGAACGATAGGAACCAGAATTTTGTGCAAGTGGTGAATCAAACTGTGGGCATTACGTTCGGAAAGTGCTCAAAACAAGCCCAATCCTGGCTCCAGAAGTTCCAAGTCTGCAGCCCTCTACCCGCGGTGCTGTCTCCCGTTCCAACAGTCGGGACCAGGATGGTTCCGAACTTCAAAATCAGCCACTCACTAATCTGGATAGTATCCTACCCCATCGACCAAAATCCCTCATTAGTGATATCGCCGATTATGCGGATTACAAATCAGACAATAGTGAGAAAAGATACCGCATGCAAAGACCCGATGTTGAAACCAGCATTTTACCAAGAGCTTATAGCATTCGTTACGAGGAACTCTTCGATCCTCTTAAAACAAACAAATCGCGCGATGAATTCACCAAATACACCGACCAAAACACCTTCACAATGCCAGAATTTAATGCTACGAGTTCTATCGATGATATGTCTATTGACTACACTTCCCTATCGTTGTCTCCAATTAATCGTAGAGGAGATTTTTCCCAAAAACGTTTATAGTAAGTATTTTTCATTTATTTTTATTGCAGTGCAAATCCGGCACAAAGGAATCGATATTTTTTCACAGTCTGCCCAAACGTAAACAGATCAATATTTAAACAAAGTTTTCAAGCACCTATAACAAAGCAATTTATTTTATCTCAATAGTTGCTTCTTGTTACATTAAAAAAGTAATTCCAGCATATATTATAAAAGTAAAAAGCATAAAAACTAAATAAAAGGCCGGTAACTTGAGAAATCAAAATCATAGAAAAATCATTTGATTTGAAAAGAATTTGCAATATCTCGATTTTATCTTTTAACAAAAGGAATAGTCCTAATATTATTTCTTGCATTTTTCTGCATCAATCATATTTACGTAAAATTTAATTCCGAAGTTTTTTCGATTTAAAATTTCATAATCATCACAGATTCTAACAGATATAATCGAAATAAATTTTATTTCAGAAATTCCAGAAAACGAAATTCCGAGACATTTACTCCTTCCACGAATAAAGCGGCGCCGTCCTTAATTGCGGACTATTTTTATTATTTGTTTATGTGCCGAGGGATTTGATTAATTCATTTTACTACCACTTCTGCAAATTGCTCTCAACAGTCTAAAGCCGGGTGGAGTCTATTTCGCAACTCCATTACCCTCCTTTCCAATTTCCTCTCCCACTGTTTAAACTAACTACTTTAATATTAGATTACTTACATACCGTTCAACCCTGAAGTAGCGAAAGTTTAAATTTTCAATATGTCTCATCTTATCATATTACATGGAGCATAAGTATTTGTAAGTAATTAATAACAAAGATTTGTTGATAATAGAAATTAAGAAGTTATAAATATTCTTTAAACAATAAGTTAATAAACAATTTTAAAGTAGTTACCTACTATAGATTACTTTCGTCTAGTCTTCATTTCTGCAATTTTCTAAAATATAAATCATTCTTCACTCTTTTTGCTTTCACATATCTTTGAATTGTGAAGTCTTCATCGCCATAGATTATTACTACAGTATACTTTACTATTATGTCTTTGTCGTTAATTTGAAATTTGATTATATCTTGCTGTAAAGTTTCCATATTTTCCTTGATCTAAAAACCCCAGGATTAAAAATCATCAAATACTAAAATTAGAAACCCTAAATGAACAAGCAGTCTTCTAAAATTAAGAAACAAAAGTTTAAGGAACACATAATTACATAAATTTGTTGGAAATAATAGAAAAAACGACTAACTATAGACTATAACTTTCATAAAGAAGAAAAGTTGGAATTTATTCAACTGCGAAGGTATTGAATGTAGACTTTACGGTATCAAGTAAGTGGATAAGTTTCTTGGAAATTATAAATATTTTAAATTGACCGATCGAAAAAATATAATATATATGTTAAAAATCTATGAAAAGAAAAATCCATGATATCCATTAATAATTTGAATTCTCGAAGAATAAAAAATATTAAAGATAACTAGTTCCTTTCAGATACTTTCCTCTTCTTATTGTTTGTATTTTAAAGAATATAATGATACAAACCAATTATGGCAAAATATATATGAGATTCCAAACTTATTTTGTAAAAAGACAAAATATTAGAAGAAAATATGAGAAGAAAGAAGAAACTACTGCTTTTTAAAAATACTTTATATTCTCGATAGGCTAAATTTAGAATTGTTGAATAGATTTTAAACAGGTTAAAGATATATGATGTAGCAAAATAGAATTCGGCAATAAATTTTGTTAAGACGGTATGTATGCAAAAATAAAGTCAGTGACCCGTCTAGTAACGTGTGAAAATGAATTTTATATGAAGATAGTAGAGCCTTGAAAAAAGTATACGTGATATAATTAAGGAAAATTGGCAAAACACATTGTTGCTTCATAAAAATGAAGATAATCTCGCCCCACCTATAGGTTATCCACATAACTAAATAGTTCACAACGGTCCAAATGTTCGAGATACATTTTTAAACCTGAAAATCCTTTTTGTTTGTGTGCGCGAGAGAAAAAACACCGAATAAAGTAATAATAGTGTTCATGTGCATCACAAAACACCGGCCCTTGGTAGGCACCCACACACCGAACACATTTTAATTGATGCACCTTTAATTCACGATAAATCACGTCCATTATATAATGAAATTCTATTTAACTGATTCGTGACGTGCACGCAATCCAGAAATTATTAAGTTTGAAACAGTGCCAAACATAAAACATTATTTGAAATAGCAAATTCAAATTGCTATTTCCGGAATCTAGCCGCATGGCGCCACCAGTTTCGCGGTTTTGAGGCGCGCACATTTTCCCGCCAAATTACGCGCGCAACTCACATTATGGAAACTGACGACATTTGTTACGCAAATGCCACTATCACATATTTTGATCCCTCACTAAAAATTTACGACTACCTACAAGTATTTTCATTGCCATTCTTTCTCCATTTTTGCATTGCTCTTGTTACCGAAATTTTAAAAACTTTCAAAAGGAAAAAACTTCAGAAACCTTCTTCGAAGGTCAAACTTCAGGCAGAGGTACAACCACATAAAAGCGCAGAAGAAAAACGAATCTACAAACCTTATAAATCAAAATCCTGCCCAGTCCGAAGAACGTAAGGCTTATTTTTGTTTGAATGTTAAACAAATATTTGCAAATTTGTTTACAAACAATAATAAGGTAGCTTGTTTTCAAAGCTAGAATTAAACTTTATAAACAAGAATCAATTCATTGATTTTAAGGATTTTCAAATTACTAACCGATGTGCATGCATTTCTTACATTATTAAAACCATATCGATTGCTTTAATTGGTTAAAAAATAATTCAAACCTCAATATTTACATGGGGTCTGTTTTATCGCAAACACTAATTCCTGCAAATATCCCGAAAAAACGCTACAAAATATTTTGCGCTGTGCTTAAGTACTTTTCTTAATTGGAATAAATGTCAGAAATGTATTAAAAACTGTTCTCTATTTTAGTTGTGATAAAGGAAAATTACCTAGTGAGTATACAGAAGATGATTTGAGAGCCATTCCTTCCGATCAAAATGGATCGCAGGAAAATGTTTTGGAGTATCGAATTGGTGGTTATAGACCAACATTTATTGGAGAAGATTTGGGTGATTACACCGTCATACGCAAACTTGGTTTTGGGCATTTTTCAACGGTGTGGTTATGCACGGATAAAAGAGAAACGTAAGTACTTTGCCAATTAAGTATGTAAGTAGGAATCATAAAGAATTTATTTGACCTGCAAAATTCTAAGAACGATTGAACGAATATAAATCCATATCTCTGCATGATTCATACAATACTTAATAATAAACGTATCATTTTTATTCGTTCAAGAATTCTCAATATTTATACAATTATTCATTTATAGGTAGGTAATTAAAAACTCTAATTTAAATATTTAAAAATTTCAATTTCAGAGAGACTCGAATGGCAAAAACCATAATTATTAAAATTTAAAATTCTACTCAAAATTACAATTGATTAATTTTTAATCGTGAATTCTTTGAGAATTAGAGATGAAGAGAAAAAAGTTAGTCCAAAAGATGAAATATCCAAGACAAATCTAAATAAACAAATATGGACAAATTCTATTGATTATTATTTAATTTTAGCAAAGCAATTAATTGTAAATTCATGTACAAACGACATTGGGCAACATTTATATTTAAAATACTTGTAAAAATAGCACCTTAAATATATATTGCAGCTCCTGTTAATGATTCTGTTTATAATTCATGAGTGTCAACAATAAAACTAAAAATCGTTTGTTTGTTTGTAGTGAGAAGTATGTTGCTGTAAAAATAGTTAAAGCGGTCCATATGTGTGATAATATGGCACGCGAAGAAATTAAGCTTCTTAATCAACTCGTTAATATTGATCCGGACAATATTGGGAGGAAACATATTATCGAGATGATGGATTATTTCCATGTTAACAGTGTAAATGGCAAACATGTATGCATTGCATTTGAATTAATGGGGCCTTCGCTACTTCATTTAATCACTCAAAGCCAGTACCAGGGTATTTACGAGGGTGCAGTTAAAAGCATCATCAAACAGGTAACAACTTAACAGAATTCTCAGTATTTGCACGCCAAGAAATTTTTAACCTTTCACGTGTATGGTCTTCAGATCTATAACTTCAAGAAACTTTAAGGTTCATCATAGATAAAGCAACAAATTTTAAAATTTTCTAATTTTACCAAAGAAGGCTTTGAACTTCATATGATTATAAAGAAAACTCAGTTTTGCTAAGAAAATAATATTATGAAATTTTCTTGTTAAGTTCTTAATGGAAACCTTGCACAATTAAATTATTATAGCAAAAATATATTTGGTTTTATTGTAGACGATGAATTGTTTTAGGTATTGCTGGGTCTTTCCTATCTGCATAATAAATGTAAAGTCATTCATACAGATTTAAAGCCTGAAAATATCTTAATTAAAGTAAATGATGTCTATATAAAAAATATGGTTGATAAAGCAACACGTTATAACGAACTAGGAATTCCCATGCCTAGAAGTTATAGTAAGTAATTTATTTATTTGAAAAAAAGGTATCCTTTCATATTTCTATGATTTCAGTTACCTCTGAATGTTACGAAAATCAGCCATATGACGCACGCCTTACACATCATTATGTAGCCTCAGACGATGTCTACGATAATGAGCGCATAGTCCGTAGTTCTTCATTCCCACAATTATCTGATCTAACTAGTGACGGTGATCGCAAACATAATATGAAAAAAGAGCTTTACGTCAGTCCTAAAATTGAAGTGAAAATTGCCGATATGGGCAATGCCTGTTGGCAAGTAAGTTATCTTCAAGTTTTTTAATGATTAATGTAAGATTTAAAATTTCAGCATGATAAAATTGATGGCACTATACAAACAAAGCAATATAGAGCTTTGGAAGTACTCTTAGGGACTGATTATGACTTCCCTGCTGATATATGGTCAGTTGGATGTATCGCTTTCGAATTAGCTACCGGGGAATTTTTATTTAATCCCCGGCACACACAAAATTATACATCTTCGGAAGACCATATTCTTTTGATATATGAATTATTAGGAGGTATTCCTCCGTACATTGCCTCCCGAGGGAAACGTTCCCATAGATACTTTGATTCATCTGGTAAGTATGAAGTCTTTGATATCGGTTTATTTAAATAAAGTTGCCCCCAATGATTTTGGAGAATGCAATAAAGAAAAATATTAGGTTCTAATATATCATGGTTTTCATTACAAATTTTTGTTCAGACTTTTTCAAGCCCAAAATATCTAAAAACTGAATGTTCAAAAATCTTACATGGCACATATTCTATATTACTGGTTTATTTCAAATATTGGCCCAGTAATATTTTGCAAAATTTCAAAAAACTCATTTCGCGTTTTTTCTTCTAGTTTTCTAATGTATTGTTTGTATATGTTTTTTCTTCTGAATAAAGTTTATTATTATTATTATGATATCTATAGAAATGAAACATACCTTTCTTTAGTTTTATTCTTTTCTTCTTTAGTTTTTCGAAAATCGTTTTCCTTTTTATTTTCGTGTAAGAAATTTACTTTTGCTTTAACAATTAACTTTAAGAAATGGAAATTGTTATTGTTTTTACATTTTTCTTTGATAATTTCAGGAACATTGAAGATTTGTCCTCTTCAGTTACTACATATCTGGAAAACAGAAGATGTGCTAGTGGAAAAATATGAATGGAAACGAGTGGATGCGATTCCCTTTGCAAGCATGATAAACGCAATGGTAGAACCCGATCCTGAATTAAGAATTACATCCGATAACGCCCTAACTCACCAATGGCTGAGTGACTCGTACTCATGAATATTAATCATGAGTCAAAAATTTATTTATAAAATCGGTGATGTTATATGTTCATTATTATTTTCGGGATAATTTTCGAAGCCCCTTGATTTCTTTCATACTTTAGAATAACAAAGTAAATAAATAAAAGAGCTGAACCCCTCAGGTATGAAAATATGTCCTTAAAATTAGTTTCTCATTTTCTTCATGTGTAGGATAGTAACATATTTCGGGGCCAAACTATAAAGATCAATCAAGAAAACAATTTGGAAACACTTTGTGGGCTTACTCATGACTTACCGCTGCCATTTTTATCAATTCTAAAACTATGAGGGGCCCGTTTAATCTAGTAATACTCTTCGACAAATTGTAAAATAAATTTTGATTTATATGTTTTTTCGAGCTATACTAGAGATTTTAACGAATTAGTGATTGTTACTGAAAAGTTTAATAAGAAAAAAGTATATTTGAATAATAAGGACGATAGCTGTTAAGAATTTTACAATACTATATATATTATATGACTTATCAATTTTTTATGTCTTTCTGTTTTAAGCTTTTCTATTTCATTCAATACCTATGCTTTTCATTCGGTTTTCTTCTTATTATTTCAGTATAACATCACTTGATTTCGATACCAAATGGTTAGAAGACTGAACTTTTAAGTTATATGCGTTTTTTTATATTGCGTTTCTTTAAATTTATGTTTTTATTTTATAAATAAATGTTATAAAACTGAACATATTTTGTCTTTCTTCTTCATCTTCTTGTAAGGAAGAGTAAAAGCTAAAGCTAATGCTACTACAGATGTAGCTCAAAGGAAAAGTGTTTATAGAATTTTGATATCCAAGAGTTCCCTTTTTCCTTTCTAATGTGCACACCTTGAAATGTATCCAAATATATGTTGATAAAAACTTTTTAATTATCTCAATTAAAATCTTCACGTTTACAGTCAACTAAGGTTTACTTACAAAAAATTCTGCCTCTTTCTTGTAAAAAATTAGAATCTTTTTATTTTTTTTTTTGAGAAACTACTAAAAGAGAGAGACAAGATATTTGTATAAACAAATCCCATTTCATTGCTTGATGAAACATGGAAACAGAAAACTTACAAAATTAGGAAAAAAATTAAATTTATGTTTAAAGATTAAACATGTATTTCTAGTTTTCTATTTGATCATTTTTGAAAGTAGTGTTTCTCAGTATTTTATAAAGAAATTTTACCACATGTACTAGATATAAATCAAAATATAAATATTTTCAAAAAGGTTATTTTGAGTGATTCACAAAAAAGCAGAATTGTGTAAGTGCCTAAGAATAGAAGCAAGTGTTTTAATTTTATTATTTAATTAATTATTATTATTTCAATTTTTTTAAAAGAGCGGGAAATATTTAAATTCTCTAACGGCCTTGATATAACCAGCTGCACAGCTGTGACCAGATGTGACCTTGCAAGTTATTTCATTCCGTATTGTTTGAGTGATCACTTGTTCTGTAAACGTTCCAAGTTATTACTGAAAATGGACAAAAACTTCGTCGAAGAGAAAGTAGCTGGATTGGAACCTGAATTTCGTTTAACGCAATTCTCTGATCTACGTGGATGAGGTTGTAAAGTCCCCCAAAAAGTCTTAACAGACTTTTTGGAGGGAATGGAGGCAGATACAAACAATACCAAAGATTCTGTTGGTATGTAAACCAATCAATTATTGAATTATTATTAATGAAGTGTTTCTCTAGGTATTGGTTTGGATTCCTGCTTAATTCCGCTTCGAGATAATTTATATCTCATTCAAAGCACAGACTTCTTTTATCCCCTAATTGATGACCCTTACATGATGGGTAATTACATAATCTATTATTTGTATAATAATGATAAGTTATTTTTGTACAGGAAAAATCACTTGTGCTAACGTTGTTAGCGATGTTTATGCCACAGGCATCACTGAAATTGATAGCCTGACTATGATCCTATCATTATGTGATCAAATGACTGAGAAGCAACGAGACATAATCATGCCATTAATCATCAAAGGATTCCAGGTCTTTAGTTTCTTCTAACAAATATACAAGGAATAAAATTTTAAAATTTTTAGGATAATGCAAAATCAGCTAACATAAAAATTACATTGGCTCGACCCGTTATTAATCCCTGGTGCATTATCGGAGGCACGGCTACTTCCATCTGCTTTCAAGAAGAGTATATAAGGTGCCTCATTTTTCATATTTTGATTTTTTGAAAATATATGAGACTTGTTTCAGCCCTCTAAATGTAAAAGAAGGAGATATTTTGGTTTTGACTAAACCTCTTGGATGCCAAATGGCTTGTAATGCAAAGCGTTGGATGGAAGATTCAAGTCGATCGGAAAAATTACAAAAAGTTATTACTGCAGATGAAGTTGAAACTAGTTTTGCCAATGCAGTTACTTCAATGGCACGACTTAACCAAATAGGTTTGTGACAATGTGTGCTTGAAATGTCAGAAAGAAAGCTTAAAGTATTTTGGTACCATAACCATAATTTTGGGACTAGATACTGCTGCTGCATACCATAAAAAATTGTCTGTAAATACCATAATCAAAATCTATGTTACAGTGTCTTAATATTTTATTAAATCCTATGAGAGCATATCATAATTTTTGCTAAAATGAAGAAAATTCTATATTTCTTATAACCTTGTACCATAATTCTACATTCAAATCTAACAACACTGCCATATCATCTTTGTAGCATCCTCAAAATTCTAAAATACTTGATACCTTTGGAGGCTTTCTATATTTTGTAGTTTTTAGATTTTCAAGAAGTAAAAGTTTTTTTTGTATGTTCTCTTCTTTTCTTAGCTGCTTTGTTGATGCACAAATATGAAGCACATGGAGCCACTGATGTAACTGGTTTTGGCATATTAGGGCATGCTGAAAACCTTGCAAAATATCAACCAGATAATGTAAAATTTATTCTTCATACTCTTCCTGTATTAAGTGGGATGTTAAAAGTGGCCGAAGTAACAGGAGGAAAAGAAAGGTTCATTCGAGGAAGAACACCAGAAACTTCAGGTATTGATACAAATATATAATTTAATATTGCAAATAATAATTAAACTAATCTTAGGTGGCTTATTGATTGCATTAAAGGAAGAGGCAGCTGAATTATACTGCAAAGAAATAAAAGAAAAAGAAAGCTTTGATGCGTGGATTGTGGGATCTGTAGAAGCAGGGGATAAAACTGCAGAAATCATCAAAGAACCAACTATTATAGAAGTATGCTTTAACCACTAATTTAATGTAAACTTGATGTATGACTAAAATTAAGTAAAGTTCCTTTCGAATTGTTAATTTTACGAAGCTTTTGAGATTATGTTAAATTTAAATTTATTTTACATTCATTTATTCATTTTACAAGACTGTCACAATTGTTAAGTTTTTATAATTGATATGTTAAAGTTTTTGTTATTCAGAAATAGGCATCCATTAGCTATGAGTATGATAATCAATTAAATGCTTGTTGTAATAATATAATAAGCCACATTAGAAAAAAAGTTGAGTTTTAAGATTATATCAAAGATATAATGAGATTTTTTGCACAAAATTTTTGAAACTAAGTTTTCACATGATACTTCAAGCAACTAACTAGCAATTGTATTCACAGGAATAGTAAGAAAATACTAAAGTACTAAAATAACTACTCCTACAATTAAAAAATAAAAATGTGGCTTATCATATTGTTACAATAACCCTTCAATTGAATATTATTAAATTAAGTTGCTCAAGTTTCATTAGCTAAAAGTTTATTAAGTTTTTTCAATTTTGATTTGGAGCTGGCCCAAATTCCCATCGCTAGTTCCTATTTTTTTAAATTGTTTTTGGATGTTTTAGCCAAAAAGAAAGATTAAAATATATTTTATGAAATACATATTTATAAAATGTGGATATACTTGTACGTAATAAAATAATTAAAACATGTCTGTTTGTTTTCTTTTTCAAATTAAATTCTTAGTCAAGTTTTATTCGATTTTAAAAATTTATTTTATAAATAGTTCAAATTTTCAAACCCTGCCCTCTAATATACAATAGTGTAAACATCCAACACATTGCAAACAATGCCATCTGTAAATTGTGGATAAACTTAAATTATCCAGAGATTCCCTATATGAAGGTTTCTGTAATATAATTACAGAAATCTTCCTAAATGTTGGTAAAATTGAAAGCTGTTATTATCATAGTTGCCAACTTATCTTAGATATCGATTGGTCGATAACCTCCCAGAGCATTCTGTTATGGAAATTTTGAAAATGTGATTTTTTATTAATAAACATGCGGTTTTTTCAAAATTAATATTCGGAATCTAAAGGGGATCGCACATTCCAGATGATGTAGCAAGAGGAAATTATTCAGAATGGGGCCTGTACATTGGAGGATACACTTTCTGCCAAAATCTATTTAGTAGGTTACACCTTCAAAATTTCTTTCATTTAAATTTCATTTGTTTTTGTTTTAAATTTTAGCTTTAAAATTCGAAATATCTTCCGCAAATGTCGATATATACTCAGGTCTTTAACTTATAATCATTTTATGGATTCTGGTTATGCTTCTGATGTTTGCATGGAACCTTTATTTTGGTTCGTGGATAATTTTACTTATGCTATTGGACCAGTAAGTTCAAACTATAGGATCCAGTTCCAGCAATGCTTCAAATTCTATAAATTAACAAAAAAGGCAGCTCAATTTAATCTTAAACAAGCAATGAAAGATAGAATAATATTATCTTGAGGATAATTTGGTAAATCAATTTTTTTAACATTTAGTAGTTTAAATAAATTATTTGAAATTTAAAAAACTTTAACCATTTGGTTTTAGGCAGATGTGTATGTTTCTTTTTTGTTACTTTTCTGAAAAAATTGTAATTTGCTACTTTATTTATTTTATTGATGTTTTATTATTTGTACAATATTACCTACATATTGTTCTAAAATATCTTTAAAATCTTAGAATTATTGTTTTGTAAGTTTACCAGGAAGATAATTTTTCTGGCCCTAGGTTCCCACCTTAAAAAAAATTGTTATTGATGTTATTCTTTGAATAATTAATAGATATTTGAAGTATTGCTGAAATGTTGTAGTGGTTTTCTAAATAAAACTCGTTTTAGATATTTGTTGTGGCTGTTGTATGTTTAACTGCCTCTGTGGTTTGCATAGCTTACTGGCTAGGTCTTCCATATTGGTGGAATCGAAACCCCATTGTATGTGTGTTTCTAGTCATTTTTGGAAACTATTTGCTACTCAATATTTCATTCCACTATTATATGGCTGTTATGACATATCCCGGAAATCCACCACAGGTATAAGTTAATATTTGATCATTCATATAATCAAGAAATCTTTAATTCCAGGGTGAATTAATAACTGAAGCTGTGAGTATTTGTAAGAAGTGTATAGCTCCAAAACCGCCGAGGACACACCATTGCTCAGTCTGTAATAGATGTATTTTGCAGATGGATCACCATTGTCGTATCCTTGTTCTATTTTATTCTTCAAATGAAGGCAAAAATGTACTTACTACCCAGCTGATTTGCTTTAATTTTTCCAATAAAAATATCAAATCTCAAGAGAATACTACGTTTTCTTAACATACTTGTTTACTTAATCTAAAACATTCATAATTTAAAGTTTTTCAAAGTTTCAAACACTTTTTGTGGTTTTTTAGATTAGCCCTTAAAATTTGTACGTAATCTAGTTCCTTAATATCACTTTAGCTTGGCTTAATAATTGCGTAGGATATAGGAATCATCGTTACTTCTTCCTTTATATGATATATATGGTAGTCGGAGTATTATTTTTAATAATTTTTGGTGCTGATTTAGCAGTAAACGAAATTTTTTATGCTTCTGAAGATTTAGATGATCCCGAACTAGAAGGGCATCCAGTAAAATACAATAAAACCGGTGCTTTGGTACCAATTGTAAGATAATTTATTTGAAAAATTGTTCAACTTTAATACATGCAAAAATTTTAGACCGAACATGGATACATCGATTCTATTCCAACCGAGACTGCTTTAACATTTTCTGAAAATCCAATTTGGAGAAGAAGAGCACTTACGTATATGGCAATATTAAATTGTGGTATGATAGGAACACACAAATTTTGCTTTCTTTTAATTTAGACATAGATAATAGTTTTTAAAATAATGTTTGTGAATTTTGAATAGTATTAGATTTATTTGTTGCTTTCTGGCGGATTGGATCTTCTCTAGACTTAAAGATTAAAATTTTCAAGGTCATAAGATATTTTAGATTTTCTTTTCAATGTTTTTATCTGCTTAGTTTAGTTGTTTCACAAAAACGTTTGGATCTTAAGGTTGACTGCAATTTGTTTTCTCATATAGATTTACTTAACTGAAATATTTTAAATTGCTCGAAAACATATTGACATTATCTTGATTCCATCTCTTGCTTTTTTACATTTTATTCTTGTGATGGCATATGTATATGTAAACGCTGCTATATAAATTGTTTTTCTTCATTTTTAGGTGTTCTGGTTGCTTTGGGTGGTTTAGTAGCCTGGCATAGTCAACTGGTAGGCAAAGGTGAAACAAGTATAGAGGCTAATATAAATAAATCAGAAACAACTCGATTGGCAAAATTAGGAAGAACTTATATAAATCCGTACAATTTGGGTTCTAGAAGGAACTGGAAGTTGTTTTTAGGAGTTGTGCAGGGACGAACTTGGTGGAAGCATGTATTTCTACCTTCTAGTCACAAACCAGTCGGTAATGGACTTACCTGGCACACAGTTCATGACGATGGAATAGACGAATGGCCTTAACTAGTCATAGTTGATACATTCCTAGCCAAACAATTCTGTAATATTTATTGTTAAAAAGTTCAATGCAATTTGCTACGTACTCAAATTTTGTTATTAAATGTTTTTACAGTATTTTTGAGAATAAAAGAAAGAATAAGATAAAAAAATATGTTTCTTCTTTGTCTACAAGCATAAAAAATCTTATTAGATATAAGCCTTTACATTTCTTATAAATTAAAATTGCTCGAGTACTTTTTTTTGGACGAGCAAGACCAAATTTCTACCAAATTGTTTTTTCTATCCATGGTATATAAGATGAAACTCTTGTGTATACTCCTAGAATGTTAGCTGCACCACAATATCTTCCAAACGATGTTATGCCTATTACATGAAATTCGCACTGATTATTTTTACTTACAAATAAAGGTCCACCAGAATCACCCTGCAAAAAGATAATTTATAATTGATGGAATTGAAGTTTTAAAAAATCTTGCTCTTTTTAGTTTGTAATAAACAATTCCATAATAGAATGGGAAGATTATTTTGATAAAGAGCAAATACATTGAAAATTTAGAGTTTTGTCAGATTTTCTAGTTACGAGTGTGCAAATTATGACTACTATACACTACTAGAATATCACGACTATTTGAAAATTAAACTGAGTCATTATTTAATGTTAACATAAAACTTTTCTGATTCACAAAATCTTTTCTTTTTCTTTAAATGTTTTAATTGTTTTTTTGTGAGTCATTCTGGAAGTAAGAAAACTTGAGGAGATAAGGATTTTTGAAAATAATTTGTAAGTATTTTACCTTTTTTAAATTTATATTCTAGACAATATGATTCTCTTCATAATAGTTTAAATTTTGATGTATTCTATTTTAAGGTTTTGACTTTTCAGATTTTCTATTTCTTTTATATTTGGTTAAAGTAAAATCAAATTCTCTCAAAGTTAAAAATATCGTGATTCGTTGTAATTTGGACGTTTTTCTTTGTGCGCATACAATAATTAGTTTTTTTTTACAAATAAAGCAACTTAATTGATTTCAAAATAACATAAATTTACTTATATTATGGATACTTGATGACCTTGAAATATTTTTTTTATTGATATATAAATAATGTTAAATATTTCTTCAAATTTAAATGTAATTTTGTTAAGAATGAATTTTTCGTGTTTACATTTATACATTTGTTAAAGAATTTTATGCAAAACCAATTAGCAATAGGATCTCCAGAGAAATATTTAATTGTCATGTATTATTATTGATTTTTGGCACTTTTGACATTTTGATATTTCTGATAAATCTAGTTTTAGGCAAATTCGCGGTTTTGATAACTTTTGATATTTTTGAAATATTTGGTATCTTAAAAATTGCTAAATATTTTCAATAAACAAATTCTAAAATTAAATTAAAATTGTTGGCATAATTTGATTAGGAATTTAATATTCACAATAATGTGAAAGTTATTGTAAAAACCATTAAGTCATTCTAAGAATTGCAATTAAATTTTAGTTTCAACATGTACCTCTATGCTGTTAATCTGGTCAAGGGTCTAGAAGCAATTATCTTATAGGGGCAAAATTCCCCAAGCCAACTCATAAAATAATCTTTGCAAATTACAAAACCAATATTTGTTAAAGGTGCTTTGCATTTATTTTACTTTTAAGCCTTTTTCTTACCTGACAAGTATCTTTTCCTCCTTTTAGTTCTCCCGCACATAACATGGTATCAACAATTCCATCAGGCAATCCTCTTTGTGTTTTGTAGATTTTATCACATTCCGAATTTGGCATTACATTTAAAGCAACTTTTTGCAATTTGCTGCTTGGTTCGCCACCTGAATAAATATTTTGTATATTTGCAAAATTTTTCAAAAAACAAAGCTAAAAACAATACCATGTTCTGTGCGCCCCCATCCTGTGGCGATAGCTTGTTGCTCTTGTATGGTTGGAGATCTCCATAAACATGCAGGCCTTATATGCCTAGTAAATTTCACTTTCCTATCTAATTTAAACAAAACAATATCATTATATTTATTAGGTTTCTTGTACTGTGGATGCTTAATTATTTCTATGATATCATATTGGACGGGATTTGCACCATCGTCATCTCTTTTAATGTCCAATTCACCTAAAAGTACTTTAGCGGCGGGAAACCTGTAAAGGAAGCATCCATGTTTATATGCAAATACATACGCTTTAATCATCTATAAATCTGCGGTTAATTGACGGGATATGATCCAACCACAATCAAGGTCGATTATTCGGTCAAACGACTAACATTTACGATGTTAATTTACCACAAATTACCAATTTGAATTCAGAAATTTCTCCGTGGAAACGCAAACAATTAGAAGTTCTAGAAATCAGGGAAATACTTGAATTCGAAAGTTGCACCACTCGGAATAAATTTTAATAATATTTCATCTTTTGCGGTTTTTTTTTATAAAGAGGTCGAGTTTATTTAGTAAATGTACCGGTATGTTAATTATTTTGAATTTAAAGGCCAAGTTCAAGTTATATGGACTTTATTTTATTTGATAGTGTCTTTCCACTCATTTGCATTTTATAAAAAATAAATAAAAATAAAATAAAATAAACTGTAATTAAAGATAAGATAAATATAGGAAAATTAAATATGTTAGCAAAATAAAGTAAAATGAAAGAAAAAGCAAAGAAAATTTATAATAGAACATTTTGTTATAATAAATAATGATCCAGGCCTTGAACAAAATGAATAGGTATCACGCATTGGAAAATTCGAACAAAAAAAGAAAATCCCCGTAATTTTTAAATTTTCAATGACATTGTTTAATTAATTTTTTAAATTATGATGAATCATTGAAATTTAGAAAATTCTAATTAAACGGATATTTAGGAAACTAAGAAATAAAAACACAATAAATTTTCACATAAAAATCTTCTAATTTATCGAAAAGGAGAAGTAAATAAATGCTGTACTAATAATTTAAACTTTCTATCCAAACTCCTGAATAAAAACAAGAAAGAAACAAAGCGAAACCACAAGAATTTCAACGCTTTATTAGGCAAAATTGTCATATTAAAAAAAAAAGAAATAAACAAAATCATTTTGAAGTTCTCAATATTTGACATATTCTAATATTATTAAATCAAGATCTAATAATGTATATAAATAAACAAATATGACTGAATGTTTTTATTTTGTTAAAAACATGTGCAAGGTCAAATAAACACAGGATCGAAATGCAAAACTGTTACTTCATTTAATTTCTAAGTAAGATGTTGAAAGTAATTTCACAATATAAACAGAATTCATCATCTGTGTGGTGTTGGCAGTTTTAACGGATCATAAGCTATTTTTCTAGCAAGCAGATAATAATATTGACCTTGTAAATAATAGGTCCACCTTAAGGCTACTAAATGTTATGTCTAGTTTCTTAGAGTTGGTATGATCTCATGGAGAAAAACCCAAGTAAGCTTTAACATTTTGCCATTAAACAGTAGTATTTCTGCGCATTTAAAGCGAAATAAGAAAATGCATAGAAAATTTTAAGAAAACTGGAATCTTAATAGCTCTGTGTGTCATATTTATATATAATTTTATGCTTGTTAAAAAAACGAACTAAGGCAGTTCATTAATCCATGTTTAGCCTGTTTTGATGCATTTGGTGCCAATAGCCTAAATATTGATTTTAAAGTTCTTTGTCTTCATAATCTTTGTTGGTTTTTGAATCTAATTTTGATCAAGTTGTTATAGACATTAATTATTTTGGAATTTAGTTGTAGACTATGATCTATTTTTGCTCTGCTCTCTATATTGAATGGTAAAAAATTGACATGATGTTTAGAAAAAATGAATGTTGTGTATGAAAACATAGTAGTACAAAATATCAAAGAAAAAGACCATAGAATATAATACAGAGATAATTTGCAAAATGTAAAATATAGGTGCTCAGTCTTATATTCTTTCTTTATGTTCACCTGTTCATAATATTTAGGATTTCTTTGAAATTTGTAAAAATAATGAGGCAATGGTAGAGTAAAACATCTCATTCCGCAAACAAGAGATTTTATTTTTGCCCAATAGAAGATATATATTGTTCACGTTCACAAATTTCGCTTCAAAATCTTTTGAGACTCAGAGTTGAGTTATACCATAGGACAATGCGTTATATAAATGAATAAAGATGAACAAAAATAAAGATGGACCAATTTTGGATAAATTTCTAAACAAGATTCGGCGATGTTGTTGCGACATGATTTTGATATTTTTTTAAGAAAGACAATACTCAAAAGCCGTTAGTTAACAAGTTTCTCCAATCCTAAAATTGGACTTATTTAAATTCAATGGCATAACAATAAACAATTTTGAAATAGTTGATAGAGAAATTTTAGATTTTGCACTTCCTGAAAAAAGTTTAAAATTTGTACTTTGTTTGTAACTATTTGAGCCATATACATATAAAAATAATCAAATTGTTTTGACTTACTCTCTATTATTGGCGCAATGGCCAGCAGACATAACAAATTGATCGCTGATTAAAGTACCTCCACAATTCCATCCAATTTCGTTATCAGCATTTCTAAACCCAATTAAGGCCTAAAATTGATCGAATTAGACTGGAACTTCAAATTTATTTATTTTTACCATAAATGGAAACTCTCCTAAACTTGCTGGTGTACCTCCCACTATTAAAGGTAATGAATTATAATCACAAGTGGTTACATTGAAGGTGGTTGGTTCTGCCCCAACATACAACGGCAAAATACTTACTTCATCAGATAATAACTGATTATATTCTCTACATTCTGAAAAGAGCAAATAATTAGATTCGGAAAATTGAATTCGTAATTTTGTTACTTCTTTCGCTTAGAGGTAAACCAGCATTTTTATCATCTACGGTGTCCTCGGGGTAAATAAAAGTATCTGTATTTGTTGGAAACTCCCCATTTAAGAATGAGTTATCATTGACTTGAACAGGAGCTGAAATTATATCAAAATTTTTTATTTTATTGGAAATTTTTTTATTACATTAAATACCTTGACAGCAAACTATCGGAATTGAATTTACTCCAAATCCGCAAAAGGTTGGTCTTATACCTCTACTGGATTGTTTTTTTATGATTGGACAGTCCGTACTTAATTTGCAAACGCCGAAGATATTTGAATAATCTAATTTACATGGTTTTCCAATTTCTACAAACGAAATGATTTAATCTCCTGAAAGTGCTAATGGTTTTTTATTATTTTGGTGTACACGAATGTTAGTTGTTTAGGTAAATAAAAGGTCATTGGTAAAAAAGTGAAAATAAAGTGGAAAACTCACCTTGCGCGATCGCATTAGCGAGAGTTAAAAGCAAGACCGCTGATACTAACATCTTTGATTCCTCAAGTTAACATGTGATTAAAAAGGCAGTACCCTGAAGACTACTCTGCTTGTTTTTATTTAAGTCACTGATTTGTGCATAAGGTAGATATACTGGATTTACCAGATATCATTGGCGTCACTTCACAACATCAAACTCGGTAAACTATAGGACATACGATTATCTGTTAAAACGGATTTTTTTCCACAACAACCTTACACCGCAAAACGTAATAACACACTGCACAAGATTTTTAACACAAATTCTTTTTATATATTTAAAACCGGTCTGAAATCAATTAAACAATAATGTTAAGTTCAAATTATTATTATAAAATTTTTCTACTAGTGGTAATCAATAAATAAAAAACTCATTAACATCTAGAGTATCTCCCAAAATTTCGTTCTTCTCAATTTCCTTGACGGTATAACTGGTTACGCTACTGTTTTCATCAAAGCTAACTGTAGAGGCAATGCGTTTTGCTTCCAAACTAGTTACAACAGTGCAAATTAACGTGCATACTACATATTTAATAAGTTTCTATGCACAATTTTCTGTGATGTATAAAAACTAGTTCTGAACGATTTTAATTAGTTGTTAATTATACTCTGTCTATTGATAAATCCTAATTGAAACCGGTTTGATGGTTTACCACAAAATTTTACCTAATGACACCTTTAAAAATTCAAATTAATCATCCACTAATTAACTTAATTTCTATAATGATCACTCCCATTAGCTATTCAAACGTTGCTGATATTTATTTTCAAATATAAATATTTATTAAATTGAAATTTATCAAAAAGAAACAAAATGATTTTAACTTCCATTGATACTTTTTGTATTTTTTTTGTTTACTTTAATAACTTAGGTACACAACAAAAATTTTAAAATTAGAAACTAGTTTTCAATGGCGAGAAGAACTTTTTTTATACAAACAAAATAAAAGGAAAACTGTATAAAATACCAAAATAGGGAAGAATAATTATAATATTAACAAAGAAATTTAGAGTTGACGTGTCTGTACTGACGTTAGGCAACATACATTGCAATAAAATTGGATAGCTTGCCCGAGAATTGTTCTAATCGACTTCTTGATCTAATTTCTTGTATTTTTCTTTTTATTAATATAATACTAAATTTCTTACGGCCCAAACACATTAAAATGAACTTAATTGTAATTATGATAACTTCGTTTAACAAAATTTAATATATTTTCAAATTAGAAGTTATGCGATCAACTATACACTAAATTGTCGAAAAATCGTATTTTAATGCTGATTTCAGGTGATTTTGAGTATGTAAAAAAAAATAGTTCCACAAAAATAAAAAAGCAGTTGAAAATATTCAATATTAAATTAATAGATAAGGATCTTAGATTTAAACTGAAATAATAATAAATATTATAAAAGTGGAGCATGTAATAAACAGTATGGTTGATAAGCGATGATCAAAATAAAAAAAATTAATAAAAATACTAATTGAGTCTGAATGTGGATATCAATAAAAATTGCTTTAATATCAAAAATATGCAAATGTCCTTGAATTATTGTTGCTTGAGGGTTTTACGATTCCTTATTGTAGAAATGTAAATTATAATTATTTTTAATGAACTGATGATAATTATATATAATTAACAAATTTTAAATTATTGGTAATAAGAAAATTGATTAAAATTTAGAAAAATGTAGGGTAAATTTGGAAGTCCCATGTGCAATTACTAATCTAGTGCATGTTTGGGAAAATCCAATAGTTTAGGAAAATCATAACAATCGCCGAAATAATATGCAATTAACCTGAGAATCGTCCAAGGTTAATTCAACTGGATGGAATGAAGAGTTAAATTTAATTAAAATTGCGACGTCTTTGGGTTTTTTAATTGATTCAAAGGACTAAAGAAAACGCAAGGTGGGTTTCCCTACCAGGCTACCAATCTGGATTCATAATATTGCCCAAAGGCAGCAGATACTGCTCCTGCCTCGTCATACCACAACTAAACCATTTGTATAAATATTGTCTGTGCCGAGTTGAGCTCATTAACGTACCAAACTCCATCGAGTGAACAATTCATTTATAAAAATCTTTCCTAAAACACAATTAATAGAAATGGTGAGTAAATAAGAAGCATCCAAGCGTAGCTCTTTATCAAGGATAAATGGTGTATTTTTTATTATAAAAAAAAACAGTGAAAGTGAAATCCCTTTGTTTTGTATAATTGACAACGTATTTAGATCACTTTTGTTTACCCAAACAAGTTCAAAAGTTATCAAATTAATTATTTTAGAGGGGAATAATCATCTTCGTGGCCTTGATCATTTCCACAATGGCTCAACGTCCAAGTTACGCAGGAACTAGACCTATTGGTAGACCGGGTTTAGCAAGTAGATTTCAAGATACCGCCGCAGCAGAAACAACAACCCCTGACTTAAGTAATCGAATTGGAGAAAGTGGTACCACCGCAAAAATCCCAGTAGATGCTCGAGGTGATTCTGATTTGGTTAATCGCCTTAACGAATGGCCCAGAGAGCACAGACCTTTTTGGTTACTAAATGCCGAACACATCGAAGCAGCAAGGAATAACACAAATGCACAAATTGCGAACAGGAATAATTTTCAACAAGGCGATACGATTCCAGTAACACCCTCAGTTCCTAGATCACCATTCCTGCCACCATTGGACCAAAACAGCAGTGAAGAATTTTCTTAATTTTTATATTTAATTGCACAATAAATAAAAGAACTGACGAATTTTCCCAAATTCTTAAAAGTAAATGACGCTATGTTTTTTTAACGAAAACAAATAACTGAATTGTATTGACCTTAATTAATAAATAAATGAATTATTTATAACTTTTTTTCTTGGTATTATTAGCTTGCATTATTATTAATATAAACTATTTCAAAACTAAATCATCCTTGCTCAAATCCTACACTGCATTTTTTCTTCAGTATTCAAGACTACTAATTTTTAAATTATTTATTAACAAAAAAAAATATTGAGGATAATTATATGTTATAAATGACCCCTTTTATGTAGGTAATTAATTTATTAAATAAACGAAAAGCTTGCGGTTATTTATAAAACTCAATTCCAAAATTGAGGGCAAATAAAGTTCGCAAAACTCATTCAAAAAATATTTTTTTTTTTCTGAAGAAAATCAATCAAAGGTAAGAAAGGAAAAAATGTACAACTGATAAAAGTAATTTAGAAATAATCACCGGTCAGTCACCTGCAATTTGTTTCGACGATAATAAGCAATTTGTAGAAATTATGAGCTAACTTGAGTAAGGATTTATTTACTACAATACTGGATCAAAGTAAGACTTATTTTTACTTTTTTTTTAATTAAGACAATTTTTTTCGTGTTCATTTGCTTAGAATAGTATTGGGTTTGTTTATAAAGTTATAGGGTGTGCAAATTATATTTGTTTAATATTTAGTATTTAGTACTGATTTTGTTAATGGATGACTGGCATGTGTGGTTTAAATTAAGCAAATTTTTCGGTAATACAGGTAAAGATCAAAATCTGTTTTCACCTAAACGTATAGATATGTTTACCACTTAGTTGGACTTGTTTTTAAGGGCCTTAATTTCTTTATATTGCCGAGTAGGGTAAGAAGGAGGATAAAAAGAGATAATGCCAGAAGTCTACATCATTGAGTCATCGTATAATAAACCAAGAGTTAATTTAAAATTATATTATTTTTTACATAATATGATACAGAGTATGTTTGTTTGGCTTTGCACAAGCGACAATGCAATATGAAAACATAAATAAATAATAAATCAACGAAACAACGATGGCGTAATGAAAAGATGGCTCAAGCACTTCCACACTAAATTAAATATCTCTTCATACCGTTAGTTTGAAAAATAAAATAAAATTTCGATTAAAATTGCTCCTAAATCGCGTTTCGGCACATTACAAATTAATTTCGAGCGACAGTTTGCATCTGGAATTTCCACGAGAAAGCGACAGAGCTTTTTGATCGTGTCGTAAGATGTTAAATGTTGAGGATGCTGGCAGAACAAAATGTTCTGAGGCTATCTGGTGGGAACTACCAAATTGTCGCTGATGCGGGATATAAATTAACTTAAATTATTTTTTAATTATGCACAACATATGATACATAAATACAAGTTCATTCGGAGCAAGTCGTTCGTTTTCTTTCTTAGATTAAGTCAGAGCTTATACGTCACTTGATGGAACTACATTGAGTGAGAAGGCAGCAAAGGTCTCACTCTTCTTTCCGATTGCTTTGGCTTGGTATTGGCCAATGTCCATAGAATCGCAAGCCATTATTTTCAAAGAATACATCTTGCCATCGGCGGTGAAACGATATTTGGCGCTACTTTCTTTAATCGGTTTTCCATCTTTAAGCCAGTTAATTTGTAGAGGCTCATCTTCAGTTTCTGCTTCAAATGAAGCAGACTCTCCCTCCGTTACTGTGGCGGAGACGGGGAATGTTTTGAATACAGGGCTCTTTGGTTGTTCGCCGGGGACCATTACATTCAATGTACAGCTACTGAAACTTTCTCCTACATCATTAAAAGCTTCGCATGTATAAACACCAGAATCTTCTGGGAAAATTTCAGCGATTTCCAATTTATAGATGTGGGCTTCGTTTGTATATTTGAAGTCTTTACTGGGTTTGATTTCTTTGTTATTGTGTAACCAGATTACATCGAATTTATCGCTACCGATTATTCTGCAGGAAAGTGTTACTGGTTCTCCATCTTTTACAAAGGCTGATTGAAGGTGACTGACAATTCTAGGGGGCTTATCATTTCCACCCTTCTTCTTTCCATTTGCCATCATAGCTAATAAAAATAAAAAAATAAAAATTAAATTTCGTTAATTCTATAATTTCTCCTACTTACGCTTAATTTTGAGTTTACATCTGGTTTCTACAAATCCCACAGAATTGGTTGCCTTGCATACATATTCACCTTCATCTTCTGGGTATACTTCATTAATTTGCAAGGTAGCGATTCCATGTTTGTACTTCAGATCTATTACTTCGGAAGAGCTTAAAGTCTAAACCAAAAAACTTTTAGAGAAGTATATTTTCTAGATTAATACCAACCTTTTGATTCTTAGTCCATGTAATTTGTGGTTCTGGATCACCCTTCACATGGCATACTAAAGATAATGGTTCTCCATCGGCTACAGTTAAATCTTTTAATTCTTTAGAAAATTTAGGCGCGCACATAGAATCATCTGGAGGAACTGTGGTTTATGTTATAAAATTAATTCTTTTAAATTTTTTGTTTGTTTGCTACTTACGTGCTAATTCCCTGGTTGAATTCCTCGATCTATTTGGACTACCTGTACCTGTGGAATCTAACCTACCGCCATACCTCTTTGGTGACCTATCATTAACATTAAGGTTGGAAGATGAGGAAGAAAGATTAAGACTACTTGGTCGTGGAGGATTTTGTGTTACATTCGTCCTAATTGTTACTTGTACTGGTGCTGGCTTGATTGGTTGTTCGATATATTTACGGTCTCCGGAATATAGGAATTTGTGGGCTAATTGACTTTGTTCCGCTGTTTGGTGATCTCCTTCAACTATTACTACGCAGTTAGTTTCATCTGTTCCATGTTTATTAGTTGCGACACAACTATATCTTCCAGAATCTGACGGTCTGCAGCCGACAATCTCCATTGTAACTACACCATCAGCATGAGACATGGAATATTCATATTTGCTAAGTTCACGTTTATCCTTGAACCATTTAACAGTTGGGAATGGTTTGCCACTAAGACAACATAACAATTTGCAGGTATCTTTTTCTTGCATAACACGTGGACGCAAGAGGAACGTAAAGCTGGGAGCGCTTTCGTTTTCTTCTTGCCAGTAGGTGTAAGGTAAAGGCTCTCTCCTTCGGACTGGTTGGCTTTCGGGTCTATATTCAGGAACTACTGTAGGTAAAGCTAGAAAATTTGTATAATTAGAGCTTGAAACAATGTTAGTTACAATTTTTTTACGTTGGACGTTAAGGAAGACAACTTCTTCTCTCGATCCATAATGATTTTCTGCACGAATGATATATTCACCACGATCTTCAATCTTTGCTCTATTAATGATGAAGTAGTAATCATCTCCTACGTAGCGTTTCATGTACTTCACACTTTGTCTTAATTCTTGATTATTATGGAACCAGCTGACAGTTGGAGTTGCAACACCAATCACCCTACAATAGAATTTCACGCTCTGGCCTTCGTAGCAGAATGCGCTTTGAGCGCGAATAACGAATCTTGGAGCTGCTTGTCTGCGATCTAAAACACAAAAATAAGTTCTCCATGCAGCGATAAAAGAAAATTACATACCAAAGTAGGTGTCATATATCTTATATTTTTCTAATTGCAATTTTCTAAGTGAAGAATAGTTCGAAAGGCGTCCAATTGGTAAAATAAATTGATCCCAGTTATCATATTTAGAACGAATCTTATCACGTAATTTAAGGTATCTAGATTGCTCAATAACTTTCGTCTTTTGACTGTGGTCTCCAGTTAACCAAGAATGCAATAAACATTCTTGAGCAGTCATGCGTTTCTCTTTATTCTTTAGTAATAATCTACGAATAAAATCTTTGCCTTCTTCAGATACATTGGCAAAGGCTTCTTCATCGAAGTCCCAATCACAACCTTTAACATTCTTCAATGTTTCGATATCGTTTTCTCCTGCGAATGGAGATAGGCCACTTAAAAGGACGTAAGCTAAAACACCTACAGCCCACATATCCGTGTAGAAACCGACTGGTTCTCTTTCTACTATTTCAGGAGCAGCAAATTCGGCAGTTCCTGTTGAAATTTTGACTACTTCGTTAGGATCTAATTTTGTAGCCAAACCAAAGTCGATTAACTTGATATTTGTACTTTTACGGGTCTGGCACATAATATTTTCAGGTTTAATGTCCAAATGAATAATGTTCTTCTCGTGCATATGTTTAATGGATTCGCAAATTTGCCTCATGTAATTGATGACTTCAGCTTCAGACATTTGATATCCTTCTGCTGTGATACGTTCGAACAGCTCGCCTCCAGATAAGCTAAAAAGAAGTAGCTAAATTTATTTTATTCAAAAATTTAAAGCAAAACTTACAATTCGTATATAAGGACCATTTCGTCATCATCCTCGAAAGCATCATGAAGATTGATAAGTTTTTGATGATGTAATTGATTCATGATATCGATTTCTTTGCGGATGAGTTCCTTCTCCATAGCATGTGTTACAGGAATAAATTTAGCTGCGAAAATATTTCCAGTCTTACGTTCACGGCAACGGTGGACTACGCCAAAAGCACCAGTACCAATTTCTTCTAAAATATCATAATCATCATATACACTTCTGGTCTTAATTTCAACTGGTTGAGGTACATATTTGGAATAAATATCGAAAACATATTGGTCGTAGTCTTTAATTTGTTCTTTATGAGAGGTGCGAATTTTCTTGCCATTCTCATCAAGTTCATATTTCCTTCTTTGTTCTTTCTTCTTGCCAGTATCTTTGGTAGAAACTATATTGCTGACATCTGAAGGATCTGAACGGCCGTAAACATTTTCAGCGTATACACGGAATTCATATTGATGTCCGGGCGCAAGACCACTTATTGCTATAGTGTTAATTCTAGTATTTCCAACTCTAAGCCAAGTCTGTAGTGGATGTTCACGCTTTTCAACAAGATAGTTCGTGATGTTGCTGCCACCATCCCATAAGGGTGGTTTCCAGGAAAGAGCAAGCGAATCTACTCCAATGCTGTCGACGACTGGGAATCTTGGTGGATCAGGACGATCTAAAAATGATAAAAAACTATAGAAATACAAATAGATTTTGTATATTTGTGTGATAGAAAGTCTGTAGACTCTGAAAACTCATTTGGTTTTAAGTGATTAAAAAATATATTTTTGTGTAAATAAATTCACCACCTTTTGCAGTTTTTTGTATAATTTCACATTATTATATTAGGTTGTTACATTGAATTTTCTTCCGAGAAATTTCGGGAAATGAAGTTATCACTTTTTAAAAAATTATTTTGAATTACTTCTCTGTTAAGTACTTACCACTAATTTGTATTTTGATAATAGCAGAATCTTGTCCAAGATCATTTTCAGCAGTAATCCTGTACGGACCACTGTCCAACTTGCTACCATCACGAATAGTAAGGATTGCGTGTCTATCTTTAACTTCGACATGATAGTGACCTCCTGATTCGATTGTCTCTCCTTCTCTGATCCATGAAATTCTTGGTTTTGGATGACCAGTGAATGGAATCTTTATGACTACGTTCTCACCTTTGTCAAAGTATGCAGTATCGCGGAATCTTGGTGGAATGTTTAGCTTGGGTGGGGCTAAAATAAACAAAAATTAGTGTAAATCGTGATGAAACATTTTCGAAACTTACTCATAATAATAAGTTCTGCACGTGTTGATTTAACACCGCCCTTATTTACAGCCCTACAAACGTATTCGTCGGCATCTTCTCCGAAAACATCATTGATATTAAGATGATAAACGTCATCTTCACTATAGATATGATATCTTGACCCACTGGTAATTTCACGGGCTCCTTTGTACCATGTGATAGTTGGTTTGGGTACTCCAGTAATTTGACATTGGAATTGAGCATTGTGATTTTGTATGCAGTGTGCATTCTTAAGAGGTTTAATAATTTCGGGTGGCTTAGCTGCCATTGGATCAATAATTTTAACGGAAGATGAAGCAGAAGATGGTTCTGAAAGTCCTGCAATATTTTGCGCAAATACACGAAATTCATATTGTCGTCCTTCAATCAAATTCGAAACGTTAATTTGAGTTGGTAAGCAGATAGCAACATTAACCCTCTGCCAAGTGTTGCTTCCAGCCTCGCGTTTATCTATCCAGTAACCTTGGATGCGGGCACCACCATCAGATTCAGGTTTGGTCCATTCGATATTAGCAAAATCACCTCCAACCTGAGTAATTTTGGGTACACCAGGAGGTGACGGAGGATCAAATGGTGCTTTAGCTTTAACTGGATTGGTACCCTCAAGTGGTGGTCCCATGCCATTATCATTCACGGCCATTACTCTGAATAGGTATTCTTGGCCTTCTGTTAAACCTTGTACCATAAAACTAGTATCTTTGCAAGATGAGGAAATTGTTATCCAGTGGGTTAAGCTAACATCTTTCCTCTCAACTACATAGTGAGTGATACGAAGACCACCGTCGTACGTTGGCGGTTTCCAATTAAGAGTGCAAGTATGTTTAGTGATATCAGAGGTTTCAAGTGGGCCTATTGGTGGTCCAGGTAGGCCAGTAATGTAAACAACAAAGCTTCCAGAGGCAGATCCACTATCATTCTTAACTGTAAGGTTGTAGTTACCTGCATCATCTTTCCTGATACCCTTAATAAAGATGATAATATATTCATCAAAAACTGTATATTTGATATGTTCTGATTCATCAACCTTGCCACCATTCTTAGTGAGAGTAACATCAAGTGGTTGATCTCCGGAATAATAAATTTTGATCTTAGTATTATCATTTTCTGGAAGATAGAGATCACCAGGCATACGTTCAATACGTGGAGGAGCTGAAATTTAGATTAAATTTAGATTTAAAAATAGGTAAAAAATACAATTAACTTACATCCAATTTTCACTCTTGCAGTGGTCGTTACGAAACCAAGAGAATTGCTAGCTTCGCAAGTATAGTCTCCCTCGTCAATTCCAAGTACATCAGAAACATGTAAGTATGCGATGTTTCCTTTAGTTTCGAATCGGAATCTGCCCGTCATCGAAATTTCTCTACCATTCCTAAGCCATCTATAATTCGCAGGTGGCTTGCCACTAGCCTCACATTCCAAAGTAAGAGTCTTTCCAAGAGGTACCACGACGTTTGTGAGTGATCGTATCCATTCTGGTTTTTCTCCACCGAGAACCTCACAAATCTTAACTGGAGTGGTGCAGGCGCTAGGTTCACTTTTACCAGCAGCATTAACAGCGAAAATGCGGAATTCATAATCAGATTTTTCAATCAAGTTCAAAGCTGTGTATGTAGTATCGGTAACATTATATTCATTACATTTAGTCCACAATGGACTTCCAATTTCTCGCTTTTCGATAATATATCCAGTGATACGAGATCCACCGTCTGAGGGTGGAACCTCCCAAGTAAGATCAACGTAGCTTTTACCCACCTTAACCACCTTTGGTGCACCAGGTGGAGCAGGTACATTGAATTTACCCTTCAACTTGAATCTTGAAGATGAGGCTGATGGCTTACTGAAACCTGCAGCATTCTTAGCGCGTACTCTGAATTCGTATTCGTGGCCAGTAATCATATTGTAGAGGTCGAAACGAGTTTCCTTAATAAGGTAATCACTGGCAGAAGTCCAGTTGGTATCAGACACATCACGATATTCAAGTTTATAGCCTTGGACTTTTGAACCTCCGTCATTAAGTGGCCTATCCCATTGAAGATATACGGTGCTGGAGTCCCAATCTGTGACACGTGGTGCCCCAGGTGCATCTGGTACCGTGAAGGGGAATTTGGCTGTAATTGGTTCATCTAATTCCAAAGGTTCACTAATTCCGTACTGGTTCTCAGCTCTAACTCTAAAGCTATATTTTTTATTTGGTTCTAATCCCATTACATCATAATGAGTGTTTCGTACAAAACTGCTGGCCTTAACCCAAATTCCACTAGGTTCGTATTTTTCGACAATGTAATTTGTGATTGGAGAACCGCCATCATCAAGAGGTGCTCGCCAAGCTAAAGAGCAGTTATCAGGTGTGATGTCAGATACATCCAAAGGTCCTTGTGGTTTGCCTGGCTTATCAACAACTAATACTCTACATGAAGCTGAATCTGACCCAACATTATTCGTAAGCTTAATAGTATAGCTACCACTATCAGATCTCTTGGCGGATTTATTATAAAATACAGATTGAATTTCTGTTGTTTCAAATTTGATACGATTATCTTGAATAATTTCATCTCCATTAATTGTCCAATTTTCTCTAGGTTTAGGTGATCCAACGAAAGGTACTGTAATTTTGAATTCTTCGCCAGCGATTACAATCATATCACGAATACTCAAATCGGATGTTATCTTTGGAGCACTTGGTGGTGCTTTACAAATGATGGTATCAGAAGGAGTACTCCAAGGTCCTTGGCCAGCTGCATTCACAGCAGCAACTCGGAATTCATATTCATAGTTTTCAATTAAATTAATGACCCTAAAAAAATAAAATTAGTCTAGTTTTTGCTACACAGTAAAATTAAATACACGTACTTATGAGTAAGATCAGGTACAAGTGCATGTGAAGCCTTAGTCCATTTGTCTTCTGTAATAAGACGTTTTTCAATAACATATCCAGTGATTGGAGACCCTCCATCGTGCCTAGGTTTAGACCATGTGATAGTAATGCTATCTTCAGTAGTTTCAAGTCCTCTTGGTGATCCTGGTTGCCCAGGCACATCAAATGGATGTCTAGCGCGGATTGGTTGATCGGTAACTGCTGGCTCTGATTGTCCATATTGATTTTCTGCGATTACTCTAAATTCATAATCTTTGCCTAATGTTAAATTACGGATACGCAGGAAGGGTACAGTAACGTAACTGCTAACTTTAGTCCAGGTAGGCGATCTTGCTTCTTTCTTCTCAACGACGTAATTAGTGATATCTGCACCACCGTTATCTTTAGGTGGTTGCCAGAAGAGAGTGAGAGCATCACCAGCAAATTCGTCTGCTCTAAGGTTTTCTGGTTTGCCTGGACGATCTAATACACGTACGTTTACAGTAGCAGTGTCAAAGCCAGATGGATTTTTCAATTGCAATCTATATTGTCCGGCATCAGTACGTTTAGAATTCTTCACAATTATGCTGGCGTAATCATCAGCCAATTGTGGGAAGACGCGATTATCAGATTCGTCGAGGATTTTATCATTAGCAAACCAAGATGCAACTGGTTTGGGAAAACCGACGTATGGTACGTGAATGCTGAAATCTTCTCCAGCTCTAACTGTGATATCGCGAACTCCACTTAGATCCATGCAAGGTTTATTAGGCTGTTCTTCAACAAGAATATTAGCACTAGGTCTGCTAGGTTCTGATTGACCAATTTCATTAACAGCGATTAGTCTAAATTGGTATTCTTCTCCTTCTTTAAGTTTAGGCACAGTGTAGATAAGTCCAGGAATTGGTACAGAATTAACATCGCTCCAATCACTATCTCCAGATTTCTTCTTTTGTATGATATAACCTTTGATTTTAGATCCACCGTCATTGCGTGGTGGTCTCCAGGAAAGTGTGATACTGTCTTTATTTACACGATCAGGTTTGGGTGGTTCTGGCGCATCTGGTTTGACTGCAAGAGAGGGTTAGAAGAGAAGGATAAAATTTTATAATGTACTTACATCGTTGATGTCCAGCAATGATTGGTTCGGTAGGTCTGCTAGGTTCACCAGGTCCTGCTTCATTTACAGCAACCACACGGAATTCATATTTATTTCCTTCACGCAAATCTTGAACAGTATATGTTGTATTTGGAGTTGGATAATTGTTAACTTTAATCCATTCTCCTCCGCGTTCCCGTTTTTCGATGTAATATCCAGTGACAGGTTTACCTCCGGTTGAAGTCGGAGGATTCCATTTAAGAGAACAACTTGATGGGGTGTATCCAGTAACTTCAGGCTGGCTTGGTGGTCCTGGAGGATCAAATGGACTCTTAGCTATAACTGGTTTACCTTCCAAAGGTTCGGAGACTCCGTAGATGTTTTCGGCACGTACGCGGAAGACATATTTCTTGCCTTCTGTTAAGCCACGTACGGTAAAAGATGTTTTCGGGCAGAAACCTGGACAAGGTCTCCAACTATCTACGCCAAATTCGCTAACTTCCACGATGTAATTCGTGATATCACCACCACCATCATCTTCTGGTGGATTCCATAAAAGTGAGACAGTTTCTTGAGTGACTTCAGTGTATTGTAATGGACCCTTAGGCATTCCGGGTTTGTCAACAACGATGACTTCTATGTCAGCAGAATCAGAACCGTATTCGTTCTTGGCTGTGATTGTGTATTTTCCGGAATCATCACGATTCGAACATTCTACACGAAGTACAGTATGTTCGCTATTGGTTGTGGACTATAAAAAAGAAAATCAGAAAATATTCAATAGTTGAGCCATTACTTGATGGAAATCCATATTTAATTAAGCTAGACATAAACAATTATATTGTAATAATTTCCACCATATTATATAGTATAAATTATAACAATTTAATTGTTTATATTTAGTTTAATAAAATCAGAGTAGATTTGAAACTAAAACGTCCAAATAATCTTACCGAAATTCTATTAGATTCTGGGATAGGAATATTCTTCTTTTTCCATTCAACTTTGGGTATGGGTGCTCCCGAAAGTGGAATATCAATATTGATTGGTTCTCCGGCACGCACTTTAATCTTTCTTCCGATGATCCCATCCAGATGTAATTTGGGCTTTTCTTTCATTGGTTTGGCGATAAATGCATTGGAAGCATCACTAGGTTTACCAGCACCAGCTGCATTAACAGCAGTGACTCTGTATTCGTAAGCATGTCCTTCAGTAACCCGATCATCGTAATATTCTTGGAACCTGACGGGGTCTTTATTCAATTTTACCCATCTACCAGTAGCACGGTCTCGTCTTTCAACATCATATCCCATAATTGGAGATCCACCATTACTAATAGGAGCTGACCATTTGATTTTAATGTGATCTTTATCGCTATCAACTAGTTCTGGTTTGCCTGGTTTACCAGGTACATCATATTGATTCTTAGCAACGATTGGTTTATCAGTTTGTAATGGATCGGAACGTCCTTGTAAATTTTCAGCTAGGACTCTAAATTCATACTTGGTTCCCTCTAATAATCTTGGAACAACTGAATGGGTATTCTTTGGATTTACGTAATTTACAGCGGGAACCCATCCTCCACCATGAGTCAAATCACGTTTCTCAATTACATAACCACTAAAAATGTAGAAAATTAGAGAAGACGTAAAAATAATTTAGAAAAGAGAAAAAGAACATACGTAATCTCACTACCACCGTTATCCTTTGGTGGTTTCCAGGAGAGAGTGACACTTTGGGCAGTAATTTCTTCATACTCAAGTGGCCCTTCTGGTGGTCCAGGACGATCTGAAGCAAAATATACATTAAGCCTTCTTCAAATACCTTTCAATTTTTGCTATTGATGTACCTAAAACGATAACTTGGAAGGATCCTTCGTCAATTCCAGAGCTATTTTTCAGGAGGAGATGGAACATTCCACTATCAGATCTCTTAGCATTGACAGCATGAACTACTGTGTGGTGTCCAATTGATGTGACAGTTGTTCTTTCGTCTGCTGAGAGAGGTTTATGGTCTCTGGACCATTGTACTTCAGGTGTAGGTTCTCCAACGAAATCAATATCAATGTGCAAAATAAGTCCTGCTTTGATGCGAATATCATTAAGAGGTGTTTTGATTTTGGGAGCCACTAAAATTAAATATTAAGGAAAAAGTATTTGGTTAGATTTAGAAAAAGTTAATAAAAAATTGAATACTTACAGTATCTGGCTTTAACCAAGACCATATCGGATGGTTCAGAAGGTTCGCTATTTCCAGCATTATTAGTAGCGATAATCCTAAATTCGTATTCTTGGCCTTCGATAAGATCAGGTACCTTCGCAGCTGTTTTGTTAGATGGTACATTTGCAGCATTGGTCCAGTATGGGCTTCCTTTCTCTTTCTTTTGGATGATATATCCGGTAATAGGAGAGCCTCCATCGTTCTTGGGAGCGGACCATTCGAGGTCGACATGATCTTTATCCCAGTCAATCACTTGTGGTTTACCAGGTGCATCAGGTTCATCAAATTCATTTTTGGCAATGATACTTCTGGGAGTTTCCAAAGGATCAGATTCTCCAACAGAATTTACAGCCTTAACGCGGAAGTAATATTCTTTACGATGGATGAGCCTTGTAATATCATGATGGGTGATGGTGGCCATACCGGCATCAGACCAGGTTCCACGAGATACATCCATTTTTTCAATAACATAGTGCAAAATAGGAGAACCTCCATCATCCAAAGGTGGTCTCCATGTGACTCGAGCACTTTCTTTGGTAACACCGCTCACATCAAGAGGAGGTTGTGGTGGGCTTGGACGATCAATCACAAGAACATTAGCAGAAGCCGAGCATGTTCCTAAATCATTTGTTAAGGTAAGGGTGTATCTTCCAGTATCAGATCTAGCAGAAAATGGAATTTCGAAGGTCACCTTACTCATAGACACATACATATCAACTCTATCGCTGGATTGGATTTCTTTGCCATTAACAGCCCATTGCGCTTTAGGCTTGGGTGCTGCTTCAATAGGAATTTCCCAGGCAATACGATTTCCGGCTTTAACAACCAAATCTTCCAAAAGTGATTTGTTGAATGTGGGAGCCAAAAATCTGGGCTTGCAAAGTACGGGACTCGATGCTTCACTAGGCTCACTGTGGCCTCCTTTGTTTACAGCTATTACTCTAAATTCGTATTCTTCACCTTCAATCAAATTAGGTACTGTTCCCTTAGTTTTGTCTCCAGGAATTTCACAAGCGCGTTCCCATGTACCATGCTTTGGACGTTTTTCGATAATATAAGATGTAATTGGTGCACCTCCATCTTTCTTAGGTGCTGTCCATTCAAGATCAACATGATCTTTATCCCAGTCAGTTGCAATAGGTTGGCCTGGTCTATCGGGTTTGGTGAAGGGATCTTTAGCAGTGATGCTCTCAGATGTTGTTAATGGGAGAGAATCTCCTTGTTTGTTAACAGCTCTAACGCGGAACTTGTAGTCATGTCCTTCACTTAAATGATCAACGCGCATGAAGCATCCTACAGCTTCACCTGCTGGTACCCAGCGTCCTGTTTCTGCATCTTGTTTCTCAACTACATAATGAGTAATTTCAGAACCACCATCATCTTTGGGTGGTTTCCAGCTTAGAGTGGCAGAAGATTTGGTAACATCATTTGCTCTAAGTGGGCCTTCTGGAGGTGATGGTATATCCAAGACAATTACATTTACGGTATGCGAATCTCTGCCATTAATATTCTTAACAGTAAGTTGGTATGGTCCACTATCTGAACGTTTAGCGTCAGTGATACGGAGTCTTGCCATGTAGTCTTCGTTTGTAATTTTGACACGATCTGAAGGAATAATAACATTTCCCTTGACATCCCATTCTTTACTTGGTGGAGGTTCTCCAATGACTGGAACGTTAAATTCAAAGGATAATCCGGCACGAATTTTGATATCCACGAAAACATTTCTATCAATTCTTGGAGGAACTGCAAGAAAAGATTTAATTTAAAGATTTTAATCAAAAAAGGTTTTATTAACTTACGATTCTTAGGCCGTGCAACATGAACCTTAGAAGCATCACTAGCTTCACTTGGGCCTGCCTTATTCACTGCACGAATGCGAAATTCGTACGGAGTCCCTTCAATCAAGTCAGTAACTTTTCCTGTAGAGACATCTCCTTCAACATCTGCACATTTTTCCCAATTTGGATTAAATTTGTCTCTCTTCTCAATTATATATCCAGTGATTGGAGATCCTCCATCGCTTTCTGGTTTGTCCCATTTGAGTTCAACAAAGTCCCTATCGTAATCAATGATATCAGGTGTTCCTGGTTTGCTTGGTTCGTCGAATGGATTCTTAGCTTCAATTGCTTGTGCGGTTTGTAGTGGATCAGATTTTCCTTGTCTATTTACAGCGCTAACTCTAAATTTGTATTTCTTTCCAGGTGTGAGCCCTTCAACATCCAAAGATGTAACTGGGCCATCAGTTTCACCAGCTGGTACCCAACGACCTGTAGCTTCATCCATTTTTTCGACGACATACTTCTCAACAGGTTGACCACCATCATCAGCAGGAGGACGCCAGTTGAGTTTGCATCCCTTTGCATGGACATCAGACACTTTAAGAGGTCCTCCAGGTGGGCTAGGTCTATCAAGGACGGTTACTTCAACTTCTGCGATATCTTTACCATTAATGTTTTCTGCCGTAATAGTATAAGTACCAGATTCGGAACGACTTGCATTCTTAACACTTAATTTTGTTATATATTCGCCATGTTGTACTTTTGTTCTATTATCATTTTTAACTTCTTTGCCTTTAAGTAGCCATTTGGTTTCGGGCATAGGTTCCCCGCTTACCTTAACATCAAAATTGAAGTTCATACCGGCCTTAATGCGTACTTCAATAAGGTTCGTACGGTCAATTTTAGGGGCGAGATTACGTGGCTTAGCAATAATAGTTGGAGTTTCATTGCTAGCATCACCTGGTCCAGCTGCATTTACAGCACGTACTCGGAATTGATAACCTTGCCCTTCAATTAAATCAGGGACGGTAGCTTTAAGTTGGTCTCCAGGTACTTCAAGAGCTTTTTCCCATTCACCAAACTTATCTTTCTTTTCGATTATATATCCTGTAATTGGTGAACCACCGTCACTAGCCGGTGGAGTCCAGGCTAGATCAACATGATCCTTATCCCAGTCAGTAGCTTTGAGATGACCAGGTGCTCCAGGTTCATCAAATGGATTTTTAGCGATAATAGATTCTGCTGCTTCGAGAGGTTTAGATTCACCTTCAGCATTCACAGCTGCTACACGGAATTTGTATTCATGCCCTGGAGTAAGACCAGTTACTTCCATCATAGGTTCGGTTGAACGACCAGCTGGTACCCAAGCTCCTGTTTCTGGGTCCATCTTTTCAACTTGATAATATTCAATTGGAGTGCCACCGTCATCTTTAGGACGCTTCCATTTAAGCTTGCAACCGTTCTTGTTAACGTCCGAAATTTGAAGTGGACCTTCTGGGGACGTAGGCTTATCGGTTACTGTTACATTGATGGTATGTGTATCCTTTCCAGAACTGTTAGAAGCAGTAACGTTATATTCACCAGAATCTTCACGTCGTACAGGTCTAATAACGAGTTTGGTGTTATAATCTACATTATTTATATCAATGCGTTTGTCACTGCTGAGTCTGGAACCTTGGAATCTCCATTCAACTGCTGGTGGTGGTTCACCAATAATATTAGCATCAAATTTGAGAGCTGAACCGGCGGAAAGTGTAACATCGTGGAGATGGCGCCTATCAATACGAGGAGCCAGGAATCTTGGTTTGGCAGTGAATGTCTTGCCTGGTTCAGAAGGTTCGCTATTTCCAGCTTTATTCACGGCTATCACTCTGAATTGGTATTCATTTCCTTCAATTAAGCCATTAACGATAGCTGTAGGATTTGGACTTGTAGTTTCACAAGCTTTTTCCCACATGGGGCTGTATTTATCTTTCTTTTCGATGATATAACCAGTGATTGGAGAGCCTCCATCTGATGGTGGTTCAGACCATTTGAGTTCTACATGATTTGCAGACCAATCTTCTGGTTCTGGAGCTCCTGGTTTGCTTGGGGTTGCTAAAAAATAGGAAAGTTAAAGGTTAATATTAATAACAAAAATCGACTTACTGAATGGATCTCTAGCAATAATGCTTCCAAGAGTTTCAAGTGGTTCAGATTCACCCTCCTTATTTACAGCTTTTACACGGAATTGGTATTCATGGCCTGGAATAAGTCCATCCACTTTCAATTCAGGATTATTTCCAAGAGTTTTTCCTGCAGGAAGCCATAAACCTGTATCAGGATCGAATTTCTCAACGATATAACCTTCAATGGGTTCACCACCATCATCTTTAGGTTTCTTCCATTTAAGGGTGCAGCCATCTTTATGGATATCTGAGACCTCAAGAGGTCCTTCTGGTTTGCCTGGTTTTGCTACAGAAATAATTAAAAATTATTTGGTGTTTTGACAAGATAAAATAAAACGTACAAATAATATTAATTTCAATTTCAGCTGTATCTTGACCATATTTGTTAGTTGCTTGAATTTTGTAAACTCCACTGTCCTTGCGTTCGGGATTATCGTTGAAGAACTTAGAGTTATAAGGAATATCATCAATACGAACTCTAGGCGAGGCAATACTTTTGCCATCAAGATACCAAGCGACCATAGGAGCAGGCTCGCCGCTGATTTTGACATCGATGTAAATTGGTTCACCTTCTTTAACAGTCAAATTACGTAAATTCTTCCTGTCGATCTTAGGTGCCACTAAAACAATAAGAAAGTAAGATTTGGAATTTTCAAATTTCTTTTCTTACATTTCCTAGGTTTGGTTATAACAGATTTGGATGCGTTGCTGGGTTCACCAGGTCCTGCCGCATTAACAGCACGGACACGGAATTCGTATTCAACACCTTCATCCAAATTTTCGGCAGTTCCTTTCGTGTCGTTTGGACCAACTTCTCCTGCCTTTGTCCATTTAGGTGAGCCCTTCTCCCGTTTTTCAATAATATAACCTGTGATTGGAGACCCACCATCATTAGCTGGTGGGGTCCATCTTAAATCAACATGATCCTTATCCCAATCTGTAACTTCTGGAGTTCCAGGTGCACCAGGCTCATCTTAGAAAAAGAAGATAAATATTAGTTTTCGTCCTATATTAAGTAACACAGAAACTTACCGAATGGATTCTTAGCGATGATGCTTTGATCAGCCTCCAGAGGTTCAGATTCCCCTTCGGCATTAACAGCTGCAACCCTAAATTTATATTCTTTTCCAGGTTCCAAATTATTTAATTCAATTTTGGGTTCTCTAGAGCGGCCAGCATTGACCCATCTGCCCGTTTCAGGATCTAGTTTCTCGACTGAATAGTATTCGATTGGTACGCCACCATCATCTAATGGTGGATTCCATTTTAATGAGCAACCTTCTTTGTGAACGTCACTAATCTTCAGTGGTCCTTCTGGTTTGCTTGGTTTATCGAGAACTTTAACTTCCATAGTAGCTTCATCTTTACCTGAAGAGTTTTCAGCCTTAATAACTAAAGTACCACTATGAGCACGTGTTGCAGTAGCAATAACAAACTTGCTCCTATAATCTTCAGAGTCAATAGTGATGTCGTCACGTTTTTCGATGCGTGCCTTGTTAAGGAACCAGTTTTTAGATGGTGGGGGTTCACCAGAGATTTTAACATCGAGGCGAATTTGTTGTCCTGCCTTGACAGTAATGTCTTTAACAGTGCTACGGTCAATTTTGGGAGGCACGAATCTATCTTTAGCGGTCATTGTATCTGAGGGGGGTGATGGTTTACTTTCGCCACCTTTATTTATTGCTTTTACACGGAATTGATATTTTTGTCCTTCGATCAAATCAGGAACTCTAGCTTCTGTCTTGTTTCCAGGTACTTCAACAACTTTAATCCATTTGGTTCCAGCAGGGTCTTTCTTTTCAACCACGTATCCAGTGATTGGAGCGCCACCATCTTCTTTTGGAGGAGTCCATTTAAGATCTGCATGATTTCGACTCCAGTCTTTAATATCTGGTTTACCGGGTGAATCGGGTGCTTTAAAGGGATTCTTAGCCGTAGTTGGAACATCAGTCACCAAAGGTTCCGATTCTCCTTCGGAATTAATAGCTTTTACACGAAATTGATAGTCCTTTCCTTCAGTTAAACCCGATACATCAGCTTCTGGTGTTTTTGTTGTAGTTACAGGAACCCAACGTCCAGTTTCAACATCTTGTCTTTCAACCACATACCCTGTTACTGGTTCACCACCATCATCTTCCGGAGGTTCCCATTTAAGTTTACAACCTTCTGCAGTAACATCTGATACTTTAAGTGGACCTTTTGGTTTCGAGGGTTTGCTAAGAACTTGAATATCTACTTCTACGGTATCTACTCCAGAATCATTCTTAGCTGTAACAATGTAAATTCCGGTATCACTACGTTTGCATTTCGTAAGGGTGAATGAAGTTTTATAATCTTCGTTTTCAATCTTCAAACGGTCTGTGTTTCTGAGGACTTGCTCTTTCAAAGACCAAGTTACAACAGGTGCAGGTTCACCGGCAACATCTGCGTCGATGCGGAGGAGTTGTCCCACGCGAAGAACCTTCTTTTGGAGGTTCTTACGGTCGATACGTGGAGCCACTGAAATAAAAATTGAAAATTAAAATTAAATTTATGGAATGGGTGCGGACTAATTCTTACAATGTCTAGGTTTAGCAATAACAGGTTTGGATGGATCACTAGGTTCGCTCGGACCAGCTTTATTAACAGCCACGATTCGGAATTCATATTCATGACCTTCAACTACATTATCGACACGACCAGTGGTTCTATCACCAGAAACGAAAGCTGCATCAACCCAGCCACGTTCAGCCTTATCGTGCATTTGGATGATATATTTATCAATTGGAGCACCACCGTCATTCATTGGAGGTTTCCATGAAAGTTCTACAAAGTCCTTATCCCAATCTTTAAGATCGGGTCTTCCTGGCTTACCAGGTTCGTCGAATGGATTCTTTGCAATTATAGATTTATCAGTCTCTAAAGGTTCTGATTCGCCTTCTTTATTGACAGCTTTAACTCGGAATTTGTAAGGCTTGCCTTCTTGCAAACCTGTGATATTAGCCTCAGGTTCAGAACTTTTCGCACATGGGATCCAAGCACCAGTAATAGGATCCAATTTTTCAATTTCATAGTAATCGATTGGAGTACCACCATCATCTTCAGGTTTCTTCCATTTAAGTTTACAGCCGTGTTTGGTAACATCTGAAACGTCAAGTGGACCTTTGGGTTTACCCGGTTTGCCGAGGATAGAGATTTCGATATCTGCAGTATCTTCGCCAACCTCGTTCTTTGCGATGATTGTGTATTTACCACTAAGGGCACGTTTAGCCTTCATGACAAAGAATTTAGTATTGTAATCGATATTATCGATACGAATTGTGTCATCGGATTCAAGTTCCTTGCCATCTCTTAGCCAAGTTATTTTCGGTGGTGGTTCACCTGCCACATTCACGTCTAAATGTATAGACAGGCCAGATTTGATAGTCAAAGCGTTTAAATTTGTACGATCGATCAATGGTTTAACTGAAAAAATAAATAAGGAACTTAAATTTCGTTATTAGAAAACTTGTGGTATACTTACGCCATCTTGCTTTAGCTGTATGCCAATTAGTCTGTTCAGATGGTTCAGAAGGACCAGCTTTATTTACAGCGCGAACTCTAAATTTGTACTGATTTCCTTCTTCTAGTCTAGGGACTGAGCCAGTGCATGTAGGGCCTACTTCCGCTACTTTTTGGAATTGTCCTACAAATTTATCCATAGCTTCAATGATATATCCTGTGATAGGAGCGCCACCATCCCTAACAGGTTTCTCCCACTTAAGTTTGACAGAATGTTCATCCCAATCAATAATTTCTGGAAGACCAGGTGGTGCAGGTATATCATAAGGATTCTTAGCTGTAATTGCAGTGTCAGTTTCAAGAGGCTCTGATTCGCCTTCCTCATTAATAGCTTTGACACGGAAGTGGTATTTTTTATTGGGTTCCAGGCCTGTAAGTTCGAGATCAAGTTTATCGGCATCAACAAATCCGGCAGGCACCCATCTTCCACTTCCAGTTTCTTGTTTTTCAACTGTGTATCCAGTGATTGGAAGGCCACCATCATCTTTCGGTTTGTTCCATTTAACCTTACAACCTTCTTTGTGTACATCTGTAACTTCAAGTGGACCTTCTGGTTTACCAGGTTTATCCAATATGATAACTTCAACTGGAGCTTCATCGAAACCAGAATCGTTCTCAGCTTTGATCGTATAGGTACCCGTATCTTTACGAGTTGTATCTGTGATGGAAAGTTTCGTATTGTAATCCTCATTTTCGATTTTGGTATGAGGGCAGTTTTCTAAAGGCTTGTTAGCCAAAATCCAGGTGATAGTTGGTGGAGGTTCACCTTTAACATCAACATCAAATTTAACCAGCTGGCCTGCGCGGACTTTAACCGTGTGCAATTTCTCGCGATTGATAAGTGGACGTAAATGTCTAGCCTTTGCAACATGTGGATTTGTAGGGTCTGAAGGTTCACCATTTCCAGCTTTGTTTACAGCTCTTACACGGAATTGGTAAGTGTTTCCTTCCTTAAGACCAGGCACAGTACAGTCACAATCAGGAGTCTAAAATTATATGATTTATTAAAACATTGATATATTATTGATTTTGTTATGACTTACGTAAGTTGTGTGGATTTCATCCCAGGAGGAAGAAAATTTCTCTTTTTTCTCAATAACGTATCCTGTAATTGGAGCACCACCAGTATTTTTAGGAGCTGTCCATTTGAGATCTACACGATCAGCATCCCAATCAACGATCTGAGGTGTACCTGGTTTTCCAGGTACATCATATGGGTTCTTGGCAATAATAGAACCATCGGATTCTAATGGTTCAGATTCACCTTCGTCATTAACTGCTTTTACTCTAAATTGGTATTCATGACCTTCGGATAAACCTTTCACATCCATTTCAGTGTCATTAGTTCTACCCACTGGTACCCAACGACCAGTGCTCTTATCTAATTTTTCAACTACATATCCAGTAACTGGTTTACCACCATCATCTTCTGGTTTCTCCCATTTCAATTTAGCTCCATTCTTAGTAACATCAGTTACTTTAAGTGGACCCTTTGGTTTAGATGGTGATGCTAAAAATTCAAAATTTTAATAAATTAATAGTTTGATCTTTTATAATCCAAAAACTTACAAAGTACAGTAACTTCTACTTCAGCTTCATCCTGACCATGTTCATTGACTGCTTTAATTTTGTACATTCCGGTATTCTTACGAATTGCATTAATTATAGTAATCTTAGTGTTGTAATCTACATTTACAATTTCAATATTTCCTTGGGAAAGTACTTCTTTGTCATTTTGCAACCAAGTAATAGTTGGAGGAGGTTCACCCCTAACGTCAATATCGTACTTAATTACCTTGCCAGCGCGCACTGTAATCGGCTTAAGATTGGTCCTATCGATTCTAGGTTTAACTGAAAATTAACGAAACTTTTGGTGCAAATTTGTTAAAAAATATTAAGAATATACATACGAGCTCTGTGCTTGATGATCTGCATTTTAGATGCATCAGATGGGCTACCAGGTCCAGCTTTGTTTACAGCAATGATCCTAAATTGGTACTCTCCACGTTCTTTAAGATCCTCAACTCGGGCTTCTAAGTTATCACCAGAAACTTCACCAGCTTTTTCCCAATCCGGCTTATACTTATCTTTCTTTTCAATGATATATTTTTCAATTGGCGCCCCACCATCACTTTTAGGTTTAGCCCATTTGAGATTAACTCCTTTGTTATCATAATCCACAATTTCTGGAGTTCCAGGTTTTCCAGGTTCGTCGAAAGGATTTTTGGCCACTGTACCATGAAGAGTAGTTAGAGGTTCTGAATCACCTTCGTCGTTTACTGCGGTTACACGGAATTTGTATTCGGAACCAGGGGTAAGGCCAGTGATTTCATAATCCAAATTTTCAGTTTTATCATTTTTATCAACTGGGATTCTTCCGCAGCGTACCCATTTTCCGGTAGCAAGATCCATTTTTTCGATTTCATATTCTTTAATGGGAACTCCTCCATCATCTTCAGGACGCTTCCAATTAACTTTGCATTTAGTAGCAGTAACATCGGTTACTTCAAGTGGTCCTTTAGGTGTTCCTGGTTTTCCAAGAACAGTTAATTCCACTGTTTCTTCATCTCTACCATTGACATTTTCTGCTATCAAGGTGTATCTTCCAGTATCTTTCCTTAATGCGTTTGTAAGGACAAAGTCAGTATGATAGTCAACATTATCAATTTTAATTCTTTCGCTGTTAGTGAGTGGAATTTCGTCACGCCATACCCATTTGATGGTTGGTGGTGGTTCACCAGAGATATCAACGGACCATTTATGAGTGCGTCCTGCTTTAATTGTAATTGCTTTGAACATTTCGCGATCAATACGTGGTTTAACTAAAAAGGAAATTTATGAGCATAAACCTCAAATATAATTCTGATAACTTACGATTTTTGTGTTTGCAGAGATGGTTATCTGTTGCCTCTGATGGTACACCCCCTCCGGCTTTGTTATGAGCACGAACTCTAAATTGGTAAATCATCTTTTCTTTAAGACCTTCAACTTTACCTTCGGGATCTGGACCAGAAGTTTTCGCAACTTCAACCCAATCAGGGCTAAATTTGTCTTTCATTTCGATGGTGTAATGTGTAATTGGGCGACCTCCATCACTTTCAGGTTTAGCCCATTTTAAAGTAACACTCTTATTGTCGTAATCAATAATATCTGGTTTACCTGGTGCACTAGGTTCGTCATATGGATTCCTAGCTGTAATAGCTTCATCAGTTTCAAGGGGTTCGGATTCACCTTCCTTGTTTTTAGCACGAACTCTAAACTTGTATTTCTTTTTAGGAGTAAGTCCACCGAAGGTAAATGTATCTTCATTGGGACCAACTTCCCCAGCTGGAATCCAGCGACCAGTATCCATATCAAGACGTTCAAGAACATATCCTGTAATATCGCTACCACCATTATCTTCAGGTCTTTGCCATTTAACTTTAACGTGATCTGCACGAACTTCTTCGATTTTGAGGGGACCTTTTGGAGGAGTTGGTTTATCCAAGACGATTACCTCAGCGCTTCCCTCTACAGTTCCAGAACTATTGGTAAGTCTTAAGATATATTTACCGCTGTCGGCACGAGTAGTTCTGCGAACGGTAATTACAGTATTCCTCTCATATTTATCAAGAGTAATTCTTTCTTCTGGATCTTCTTTAATTTCTTTAGGTCCTAAAAGCCAGGTAACTTCTGGTTCCGGCTCACCTCCATATTTAATATCGTATTTAATGACTTGTCCTTTCTTAACAATAATGGGAATCAAATCGTTTCCGATAATGTAAGGTTTAACAAACCGACATTTTGCAATTATTGGTTTAGTAGCATCACTAGGTTCACCAGGACCAGCTTTATTTACCGCCCTTACACGGAATTCGTACTGTTGTCCTTCTTTAAGTCCAGGAACTGTGCCGGTTAGTTGATCTCCAGGAACTTCAACTCCTGTTTGCCATTCGTGGCCAAACTTATCTTTAAATTCAATAATGTAGCTTGTGATTGGTGCACCACCATCATTATCAGGTGTGCTCCATTTAAGGTCTGCATGGTCCTTATCCCAGTCAACCAAATCAACATCCTTTGGCTTGCTGGGTTCATCTAACGGTCAAAATATTATTATTAAGTGTTGTTTAAAAAATTTAAAAGCCACTTACCCCAAGGATCTTTTGCCAGAACAGGTTTTCCAAAAGTAGCTGGTTCTCCAGCTCCTAGTTTATTCACAGCACGGATTCTAAATTTGTAGGTCTTCTTATGAACTAATCCTTCCACTTTATATTTATATTCACCGGCTGGTACTTCGCCTACATTATCCCATCCGGCTAAAAAAAAAGAAAGATTTTAGTTGAAATAAAAAAATTAAAAATTACAAAATCTAACCTTTAAGACTGAGATCTTGTCGTTCTACAATATAGTGTGCAATTGGAGCACCACCATCATCTTTGGGTTTCTTCCAAGATACTTGGCAAGACGATTGAAATACTTCAAATACATCAACATCCTCTGGAGGCGCTGGGGTAGTTTGCATGATTATATTAACATCTTTCACATCTTCACCTTGGCCGTTGGAAAGTTTAATTTGGTACATTCCGGATAGTTCTCTAGCAGGTTTCTTGAATTTATAGGTGACCTTATTTTCACCAATTGCAACATCAACTTCCTTCAGTGGAATAATCTTTCCATCCTTAATGATTTTAGCTTCAACTGGAGTTACTCTAGTTCCCTCAACTGAAAAGAAAGGTATAATAAAATACTCACCGGATCTTGATTGACTATATTAAACACTTACTTGTATAAGGAACATCCATGAGGATCAAAGCAGCAGCTGGAGCTTCGAAAGTAGATGGGAAATTGATGATTGGCTTGCTTTCACCCTTCTTGACGGTAAGTTTCATGGAAGATTGTAATTTTCCAGATTCGCACATAATTTCACCTTCATCTTCCATCTCTAATTTGTTAAAGACCAATTGATGTCTACCGCCACCCAAGTTCTTAATTTCCACTCTCTCGGAAGGTTCAATCGGCTTTCCATTAAACGTCCATTCTGCAGGTGCAGTTTGATCTTGCAATTCAACTTCCAATATAAGTTTATCACGTTCGATAGCATCCGTATCTTTGAGTTTCTTATTGAATCTGTTGAGGTAGTTAACAACAATTTCGGCTTCAGTTTTGTCAGCGTTGGTGACACAAGAGTACATTCCGGCATCTGTGACTTTAGCATCTTTAATTACTAATTTACGTTTACGGCCGTCTTTGGAAATAACCATACGCTTATCTCCAGTAATTTCTTGTTCTCCTTTGAACCATTTCACTTCACCTGTAGCATCATCTAACTCGCAAAGAAGTGTGATGTTTTCTTTTTCCACCAACTGTTGATGTTTAAGGACTTTAACGAATTTGTAGGGATATTCAACGATGGTAACTTGGGTGACGGTGCGATTATTTTCAGTTTGTTTCTCGAGTTTGCAGGAATATTCATCGGTGTCATCAAGTACGCAGTCTTTGATGGTCAATCTGCAGATACCCGATAAATCTTTGGAAATGGAATATTTATCACCATCCTCAAGTTTAGTTTCGCCTTTGTACCAGCCAACTATAGCCATATTGGAACTGACGTGACATTCCAAGCAAGTTTCATGCTTGGTATAACCATCATATTTCTTTTTCAGAGGTTTTGTAAATGTGTAAATTGGATCTGGTTCGTCTACATTGAGGTAGCCTGTACTGGAAACACCACCAATTTCGATGGTGTATTTGCCTGTATCATCTACTTTTGGATTCATAATGATGAGTTGGTATGTATCATTTTCATTTTTGAATTTGTATTTTGAACCGGGGAATAATTCCTATAGAAAAGAAAAAATGGTTAATTAAAAATTAAATGGTTATGAATGAGGTCATATGTTACGCCATCTGTATCAGCTTATGACTTTCGGACTCTGTTAATTGAATTCGCTTTATGCAGATTTAATTAAATTTACATTAATTGATTACTTAAAATAATTTTAAAGTTCTTTAGAAATTCATTAACAATTTATTAGTGCATTGGCTGTTATACTATTTACGATTTTTAAGAGTACTTACATCTTTCCTAAACGTCCATTTTGGTTTTGCATTTGGTTTGGAGAAAGCAGCTTCAAAAACAACTTTCTTGTCTTTACCTTCTTTGGCAAATTGATCGATGAGTGGTTTCAAGAAAGTTTCTTTTTTCTGTAAATATTAAACAACGATTATTTGAGGAATTCTTCAATTTTGTTGTAGAGAAAAAGGAAAACAAAGTATTAAAAGTATAAAAAAATGCTGAATATCAAAATTGTTGGTTTCAGCATGGTAAAACTGTGGAAAAAAATTAAAAATTTAAAAAAAATATCTGAAAAAAGAGAAAAAAAAAGTATTAAATGTACTTCTTCAACATGCAGATCCATCGATGCAGACAACATCTAATTTGGAAAATTAGAGGGTTTATATTGTAAATAAAGCAGGAGTAATATACAGCAGTTTAAGGACGGGTGTGGTCCCACTGAGATACAAACGTGCAAAATATATAAAAACATGTTTATGTGTGTTTGCCATAACATCCAACCTCCTTTTTTTGGAAATGGTGTAAAACAGGCCAATCTGGTATTAGTTCAGCTAATGATGGCCTTCGGGAAGATACTGGCGTCTACAAACAAAAACTAAAACTCAGGACTACGTTGGAATCTGAAAGAATATGCATTCATCCATCTTCATTCAAATTAAGGCATGCAGAAGAATTAAATTAAAAAAAAAAAATGGTAGTAGAATGAAAATTAGTAGAAAGTAAAAAAAAACAAAAAGTAATGTGGAAGACAATTTTTAAAAAGAAAAAAGATAGTTTAGTAATCCAATTAAGTAGGCCTTTGGAATTTTGTTTTAATTATTTTTTTGGCAGATTCTTCTAAGATGTTCGTTCGGCTCTATAGCGATGCCAAAAAACTTTTCTCATTATTCACTAGGAATGTGAGGTAAAAATTGTCATCAACAAATTAGTTATTGAAGCCTGAAGTTAAAATATTTTGTAGATTTGAGTTCGAACCTTAGGATGTTCAGTTTGTAGAAGATCCGGCCAATCATCAATAACTTCCAGCAGTGAAGGCTTTCGTTGTATGTTAAAAACTTCCTAAAAAGCAGGACAACTAAGCTTCTGTAGAGTTTAGGAAGAATTAATTGAAGAAGAGAGAGACATACAGGAAAATTAGTTGAGAGAAGAAATTTTGAGCGAAAAATTTAGTAATTCTACGAACTGGTTAGTCTTTGGAAGAAGATAGGGTAAAGATGCCTACTAGTACCAATTACATATTATATAAGGATGAGTCTCCAAAAAGGCACAAAGCTGCAAGCATGGGAAGCATATAAAAAAGTCACTTCTAGAAATAACAATACATTTAATATCATGCCAAATAAAAACCTCGCGTCTTTTCAATCTGGGCCAATCTGGTATTACACCAGCTAAGCTGAATTTTCTCGTTGAACCATTTTGTATCTGTGAAAATATTTGTAAGTTCTTTAAAAAAACCCTGAATCCAAAGAGTGCTAGAGTGTGTGAACTTTGTTTATTTTTGCCCCACAAAACTGCTTCAAGCAAAGCTTAGAAAGAATTGCGCGCGCGCTTTTGCATTCATATACCCACACCACATACAAAATTTAAACACAAACTGGACAAAACAATGGTGGACACAAAATACTCCTCTGCTGGCGACACTAAAAAATAGCCCTAAAAAACTTAAAAAAATAAAAAATGGCCACAAAATCTTAAAAAATGGAGACGCATCATTATATTAGATTTTTTTTAGATAATTAATTTATTATTCGATTTTAATTTTTTAAAAATCGGCTAAAGATTTTTTATATTCTTTTAGGATGACTTGGAAAAGGAATTGTCGGTAAGTTGTCCAACCTTTAACCAACTCCAATTCGTGTTTCCGCCCTTATCAGCACCGATCTCTGTGATTACATTCCCATCAACCATTACACAAATTTTATCTTGATCTATGAACCATCCAGACAAAACCATTTGATGGCTTTTATCAGACTATAAACGGCAAAATTGTGTCAAATATCTTTAGCCAAATAAAAAATTATATTTTTTATTATATCTTTTTTTAATAAGTTTATTTTAGTGTTAGTTTGGCCCAAAAATATGAGGAGTATGACAAAAAATGTGTGTTTTGCTTTTTTGGAAAAAATGATACAGTATGATGAGGGAATGAAAATAAAAACCTGACCTGTTCTACTTTCTTGAGGGCAGGCATTGGTTTCTCGACTTCTTTCAAATCACCCCAATCTGGATCTTCCTTCTTTTCGCCCCATTTTGCGTATTTCCTCTTCTTTAACATAGTACGGAAATCCATACCACTAGAATCTGTACAGGACAAATTGATGTTAAAAATTTCAGAAAAAATCTAGAGGAAGTTATTTCCTTTAAATGACAACTGGAAAACTATATTGGAAAAAAGCATTTTAAACTGCTGAAATATTTTCTGTTAAAGAAAGTTACTCGTCACCTAGTTAGTTTAGAGTTACGACAAGATATTTTGAACTAGCAAGACCACTTCCAAATTGCTTTCTAGTGTCCGCTAAGAGAAATCTAAAGAAGTACACATAAAACTCACCGGATACGTATAACATCATCTCAGCTGAATCTTCGCCGTGCACATTTGTCACAATAGCTTTATATTGGCCTTCATCATTAGGTTTGATTTTACGAATACACAATGTAATAGAATTACTATCACCTTCTGTGATATATTTGAAGCGACCTCCTTCAATAATTTCAGTCATACCCTAAATACAAAAGAAAAAGAGATTATAAGTACATATATTCAAAATGTTTAAGAATGAGATGTAGAAATACCTTGTAGAATTTGAAGGTTGGTGGTGGATCACCCTCAATTTGGATTGTGATGTATCCGGTTTGATCTAAAATTAAAGCCCAATAAAATTAGGCCAAGTTTTGAAATTGTTATTACAAAAATACCTTCAACAGCTGAATAGCTTTCTTGTACATCAACAATACTTGGAGGTTGTCCCGCTGGTCCAGAAGGACGCAAAGGAGTTGGGGCTTTATTAATAAAGTCTTCCATATCTTGAATGCTTGGTCTGCGTACGTCTGAGCTTGGCCGGCGACGCTATTGAATATTTACTTTTAGTAAAAGAATATTAAAACAAAATAACTGTTACGTAAGAACAAAGATTAATATGTTTTGTTAGATTTTTGTTTTTGATTAAGATAAGTCGTACAAAAAAAAGCTAATAGCATTATTTTAGCATAATTATATGAGTATGTACGCTGAGATCTGATTTGTCATATCAAAAATTAGATCTCGCCAAAAAAAAGTTTGAAATCCCCACACAATTAGGAACACGTAAAAATAACTAAACTAATTGTTTCTTAATTTTTCATTTTTGAATTTAAATTGAAAATATCTTTGATTAGCCACGTCCTAACACTATACATACAAAATTAATCACATGATTTTATTGAATAAAAGGCACATGGAAATTATTTCGTTGATTCTTTTGTATCTGATTGATCTAAAAAGTTAGACACAAACATAAATTTTTTTTATTCACAGGTCTTTGTATTCAACTAACTACGTGTGCCTGTTCCTAACCTGCTTTTCGTTTGGACCTTGCAATTCTCCTGGTCTTCTGCCTTTAGTCTTTAAATAAGAGGAGGAAAAAAATAAGAAAAATATATTAACTAAGCTAATCGTAATATATTTAATTAATGTGGTTAATTTTCGAATATCACTTCACCCCAAAAATAAGGCCAAATTTGTGTATCCCAACACAAATCTCACCTTGGTATCGAGCATTTCACCAGGTCTCAATTTGCCACCCTGCGAGCAATAATGCAAACATTTAGGATAACAATTATATCAGTTGATTAAGTAGCACATACTCATGGAGTTACCCATTAATTTAATATTTTGCACGGCCGCCTGGAGCTGGAGCTAGAATGCGTGTTAATTTTGTAATGTTTTTGAGCCTTATTTACTTATAAGGACTGATGCAGTTGTAGGTACTAGAGCCATTCAAGTGTAAGTGTAAGAAGCAGACTTTCTGCAAGATTCTTGCGAATAAAAATTACTTGCAGAAATTCTAGAGGTTGTGTAAGTGTGTGAGAAGCACAATAATACAATAATGACGAAGAGACGATGCGAGGCATACGATGCTTATACCATGGGGTTGTTACCTTTTTCTCATCGAGAACTTCTCCTGGTCGCAGTTTTCTATTCTCCTATTAGACATAGAGATATTAAAAATAGTCACAAAAAAAAATAAATTCATAAGGGACCATCTATCTGGGGCTCGAAAAGCTAAATTTTCGGAAATAAAAAAGAAGAATATTATAAAGTATACCTCGTCTGTGATTATGAGAGAGGCTCTACGGCCCATCTCCTCGGGGGGAATGAGGGAGCCACGGCGGCTAGATGCTCCTGATCCTGGGGCCAAAGAAGCTTTTCTTGGTTCCGGAGTCTTTTCTTTAACTACTTCGATCTTTGGTGCCTCAGGTTTCTTAACTTCAATTGCTGGTTTCTTAACTTCTGGAATTGTGGGCTTATCCTAAGACGAACATGATTAGAATGAACTACTCACTCAACCACACTACTTAAGCAACTGGGCGCATCTGAATTCAAAGAGCCGCTTGTGTGATTATTTAAAAGCGACAAGTGTTTTCTGAAGGAGCCAAAAATTGAACTGAATGCTCATTTATAAAGCGTCAATTAAAAATATTTGTAGATTATAATCTATAGAGGCTAAGAATAAGCAGCTAATTATTTTGCATTGCGGCATCATTAATCTCACCTTGGATAGTTTCGTTTTGTCTCTACCGCCATAGACATAATCGTCCCCTTTTTCGTATTTCTCGAGCTGGGGTCTTTCATAATCCGGAATTTCGGGCAATTCATATTTATCTTTATCCTCTCCTTTCTTCGTGACCTTCTTTTTCTCAGCTGTTTCTTTTTTCTCGGTTGTTTTCTAAACAATTTAATACCAAGTTATTTTAGGTACCAGTTATAGTAATATATTTTTATATTATGGAGACTATTTACAGATTACTAGAACTATTTTAAGCTATATAGAGCTTCTCATTTTATAAATAGATTTGTTACACACGGTGTATACACAAATATCATCAAAATACACTGAGCAACTTTTTTTCTGAAATTATTGACATAGTAGATCTTATTTCTATTTATTATATTAATTTAAGGGCCGATTTTCTACCTTTTAATAAACTTCCCAATAACTATTCACCTAATAAAGTTATTAAGAACTTTTATTTTTCCAATGGTTTTATATAATTGGGTAGGATGGAGAATATAAATATTCTCTCAAATTCTTTTAATAAATAATACATGCTTTTTAAGGTTAGGCTAAACTATTTCATGCTAAATTTCCTTCTAAAGTTTGACGTTAAATAAACAATGAAGTAGAAATATCTATAGATTGTGTTCTACGTCATGTCATTGGTCATCAGAAGTTTGATATAGTACCAAACTTGGAAAAAACAATCTAATATATTTCACTTATTAACTCAAAATTTCTTAATTTGTGTGCTTAAATTTCGAAAAAACAATTTGTTTGCTAAATAACTTCATTAGAGGGTTTATTAGAAAGTACAAAGACCGGCCCATAAGTAAAGCAGATGATTAATATTTTTGTTTCATTTAAATTCCCCGGATCTAGACTAAATTTGTAAGCTATCTGTCCACATTTAGATTTCATTAAAATTATTGTTTCTCAGAAAAAGGAAACTTATTAGTATGTATAAAAAGAAATAAAAGAAAGGAAAACAAAGAGAGAAGAAATCAAAATAGTTTGAAAGTTTTTTAAGGCAATTCTGTATTATGCATGAAAAAATCGAATGGAAAATGTAATTGCAATTTAAGAGCAAGTTAGTCCTAAAAATGTAAAGGGTATATGGTGATTATCATTTTTTAACAATAAAAGGTTGACAGGTAGTGTAAAAGCCGTTTTATTTACAGAATCTTATAATAGAAAACCAATACATGTATATTGTTTTGGGATTTTAAAAATTTAGAAACAAGGAAGAAAAGCATATTTTCATCGAGATAGCAAAAAAGGGGAGAATAGGAGTTAAGAAATCTATCGAAATGTTTTCAAAAGCAGATGAAGTCAAAAAATATTTTACTTATGTATGTAATTTAATTTAAATGAACTTTTAACTTCAAACATTATATCTAGGGAATTTTAGAGATCTCTTAATCTTTATAATTATAAAGTCCGACTTTAGACTTCTTGGAACTATCTAAAAACGGACATAGTACCATCAGTCCAAAAAAATTTAGATATGTATGTCTACTTATTCATAAGTTAAGACTTACTCTAATATGCAAAACTTGGTAACCAGTCCCAAAATCAAATACTAAAAAGTTTTTTTTATTTAATGATGAAATATTTTCTTATCGAAATCTATTGAACTAGAGCTAAAAGAATTATTTGAAAAGTTTTCAACATTAAAAATAATTCGAATTTCAATTAATCATAACATTTTCTTATCTTTAACTTTGCAAATGAGCCATAGCTTTTTATAGTTTTGTAAAAATATCAAACATCTGCATCATTAAAAGAATAGAGAGGTAAGTACAGTTTGAAACCATCTTTTTAAATTTTTAATAAAGAGAAGTAAATAGATATACAGAGAAAGTATTGTAGACCAATTTTAGATTGAAAGAAAAATAGCTGTTTTATAGTTTGAAGAAACGGAGTAAGTAGAAGAAATAGAGAAAAGAAATGCATCTGAAAAAATAAAACAAGAAAAGAAGAAAGCGTTATAAGAGTCAAAATAAAATAAAAACCGTCTTTTGGTTCGTATGGTTTGTAAATTCAAGTTGTAAGTTGATTATGTAAGAAAGCATTTTAACTTTATGTTTTAGGTACGAAGAAAATAGAAGAATTAAGAAAAATATAACCAATATTTATGAGATAAGTTAGAATTTTTAATAAGAAGAGAGAAAAAACAAAATAAAATTAAGTAAAGAAAGAATAGAAGAGAAGAAAAGAGAAGATGTAACTTAATATTTAATAAAGAAGAAAAGTATGTAAGGGTCAAGGTAAAATATTATTACATAACATAATAAAATTATTTGCCAAGATAATTTATATCAGACTTGAAAATTATCCAACTTGGATCTAAATCGACCATTTTCAAGTCTACTGCGTACACGTCAGCCTTCAATAAAAATATGTACAGCAAAATACAATAAATAACTAGTACTTTACACATAATTGTATACAAGATTGTCGAAAGAAAAATTAAATTTGGAAAAAATTAATGAAGGCTGAAACACTGAAATATGAGAAGAAAAGACAGGTAGACAATTAGAAATAAAAATTGTTTAAAAATTCCTTGCTATTTCTGTACTTAATGATTTTATTTAGAAAGCTTTGTCAATTAAGCAAAAGAAGCTGTCATCCAAAGCGATTAACAAAAATAGCATTGATATTCGAAACCATTTTTATTTCTGGTTTAGATATTTTTGTAAATAAAAATAAAAAGAAGGTAAATGGGTTGAAAAAAGAAAATAAGTACAAGAAAAAAGTTTAGAGATGAAATTATTATGTGAAAGAATAGAATCGTACTTGGAGTAGAAGTAGATTAAATCTAAAAATAGAAGAAAGTGGGTCATCGGATTTCATATAAATATAGAACAGAAATAGAGAAGTACAGCAGGTAGTTTGAAGAAGAAGGAAAAAATGGGCCACCATTTACCTTCAAATCAAATTCTAGTTTTGCTTGTTGTGCTTCCTTTTCTTCCCGTGTAGTGGGCTTCAATTGTACATTCATGAACGACTCTATTTTTGTCGCTTTTGGTGGAATGCGTTTGAGCTACGTAAATATTTTAAATTTATATAAGTTGATTAAACTCAAAGTTAATCTCTTCCCAAAAAAATAGAGATACTTAAAAAAATATGTTTCTTTCCGCAAATAAAGTCGAGAACACAAAAAATCAAAAAATCTCCCAAAAAAAGGTGGCCGGGAGAAGTGGGCCAAAAAAATTCTGATTTGTAAATTATTATTACTCACCAGTTTAACTTTTTCTGCCTTCTCCTCGTTCTTTGAAGACATCACGGAAACAGCACATGAAACATCACACGAACGATTACAAAATGAACTAAGTAGAGAACACACTAAAGATCTACTCTACAGATACGACCAGTTACAATACCCAACTACAACTGTTAACAAAATTAGTTGTGAAATGAAATATTAGTGTTACATAGTATTTTTGAGTTTAGTATTTATCCTGGGTGTTTACTCTGCCAAATTTTACAGTACAAATAATACGATCAACATCTACATTAGCACTAGTAATTTATTTTGTACGTGTAGCTTGTAAAATTTTGGGACTTTACCACTATTAATTCTGGTATGTTGATTGTAGGTATCTCTGGAGGTTCGGGTTCTTTTTCGGGTTCAATTTCGGTTTCAGATTCAGATTCAGAGTCAGGTGCCCACGCCATCGGATCGTACCTTCTGACCTTTAATGATGGCGTGGATTATAAAGAAAGGGTACAGAAAGAATGTAGAGAAAAGAATTAAAGAAATATGGGGGTATACCTTAGGTTCTGCTGTACGTCTAGTAGTAGGTTGCGCTTCAGGTTCAACAATTTCAGGTGTGTTTACTTCGGGTTTTGTGGGTTGTGTTTTATTTGGTGGTTGTAGTGTGTCGAGTTTCTTTGGTTCTAATTTATCTGGTTTCTTTATTGGTTCTAATGTATCTGGTTTCTTTGCTGGTTCTAATGTATCTGGTTTCTTTGCCAATTGTGGTTTCTTCTCTTCCTCTTTAGGTTTACTTAATTTTGACTCAATATCATTTGTGGGTGTAATAGGTGGTGTCTGAACATTCGCACATTAATGATCACATGAACAAAAGAAACATGATACTTACCGTTTCTTTGGTGGATGCTAATTTTTTCTGTGCGATCTAAATAAAAATGAATACATAAACACATTATGGAAAACATACAAATTTTCTATATAGATTTTTACCTTCTTCTTCTCTTCTACGGTAGTCTCAGTTTTAGATTCTTCCTTCTAAATAAGAAGAGCCGAAAAGTAAATATAACGTACATTAAATAATTTCATTAAACCTACTACCTGCTGTACAGAAGATCTTCTACTAGCCACCTTAACTTCACCGTCTTGTACGATGGTTTCTTCAGTTTTAACAACGGAACTTCTTCTTGATTCAACTTTCTGTTCAATCTACATAAATAACATATAAAATAAGACAATACAAAAACATTGACGTTCACAACTCACCTTTTGAATGGAAGCCTTTCTCTCTGCTTTCTTTTCGACTACCTTTTCTTCCTACAATAAACATATAAAAATAACCACATATATTGTAACAATTTTCATCCTACCTCTTTCTTTTCGACTGTCTTAATGTCGTTTACTTTCTTTAGTTCTTCTTCTTTCTTTAAATTTACAAAAATCACACATTAGACAATCACAGGTTTAATCCGAACATAATACTTTACCTTCTTCTCTTCAACTTTCTTCTTTTCTTCAACCTTCTTCTTCTCTTCGACCTTCTTCTTCTCTTCAACTTTCTTTTCTTCTACTTTCTTCTCTTCCTCTTTCTTTAATGGGACGAAACAGGACAATACATATTAAAACATGCAAGAGTAAATAATCATAAATTTACCTTCTTTTCTTCTTCCTTCTTCTTTTCCTCTTTCTTCTCCTCCTTCTTTTCTTCCTCTTTCTTCTTTTCTTCCTTCTTTTCGGAAACGGTTAATGTAGCAACAGATTCATCCTCTCCAAATTCATTCTTTGCTACAATTTTATACGAACCGGAATGAGAAACTTGACATTTGCTTATACTCAATCGCGCCACTGATCCATCAAAAGTAATTTTGATTTCAGAAGATTCTTTAATAACAGTGGAATTTTTATACCAAGTGATGGTAACTGAGGTATCGGAAACTTTAAGACTTGAAATAAAATCGCAGGTTTTTCCTTCCTCAACAGACTAAAATAAAATAAAGTTCAATCAAATGCAATATTTTTCTCTAGAAATTATCCTTGATACCTACCACATTTGTAAGTTTGGTGATTTTAGGAGCATCACCTTTAGGTTTCTCTTCTGGCGGAAGATCTGTGACTTCAACGGTTTGTGAAATAGCTTCACCTTTTTCATTACGAGCTACCAATTTATATGAACCTTTGTCTTTAGTTTCAACTTCTGAAATTTCAAGTTTTACAGCGAATTCTCCCTAAAAATTTATAATTTCAGAAATAAAAACATTGGTGCTAAATTTTCCTTTTACTTACTTCTTTAACTTGTTCAATATGCACCTTATGCCTGCTACTTTCCTTAATCGCCGTAGATTCTTTTAACCAAGTGCATTCAGGTGTGAATTTACTTAGTACCTTACATTCAACGATGATCGTGCGTTTCTTAACAATCTTGATTACTTTGGGCTTTTCTTTGATTACAGGTACAATTTCGATGTTTAGTGTAAGGTTTGCATTAAGTTCGCCCAAATCGTTTTTAATGTTGCATTTATATAATCCGGAATCTTCCGGTTCGGGATCTTTTAATTCTAATTTAATGTAATATACATCTTCGCTTACTTTTTCGAAACTCATCTTAATTTTACTTGATTCTGTTACTACCTTTCCTTCCCTATACCAGACAATATTGGGTTTAGGTTTGGCACGGATTTTACAATCCATGACGACCAATTTGCCGTTTTGGTGTGAAGTGATTCTTGGTTTTTCGACAAAGGTAGGACCATCACCTTCAGGTTCTGGTTCAGCTTCAATGTTAAGATTAAGATTTGCATTGCTTTCGCCGAATTCGTTTTTGACATGACATCGGTAGGTTCCTCCATCTGGGCCAGAAGGATCCTAAGAGACGTTTAGTTTAACGTAGTAGATGGAAATTAAGAAAATATTTTCGTACCTTAATTTCGAGAGATAATTCGTAAACATCCTCTTCAATATCGAGGATTTTCATCTTGATTTTCGACGATTCTTTAACTGCCGTGGTTCCTCTAAACCATGTGACGTCTGGTTTTGGTTTAGCTTTGCATTTACATTTCATGGTGATTAGAGTTCCGGTTTCGTTTGGTATAATCTTTGGTTTTTCGATGAAAGATGGTGGGAATCCAGCTGCGTTATCGCCACCTGTAAATAGATATAAGTAAGGGGAAGCATAGGCAGGCACTTCGATATTTAGGCCATGCTCATGCAAATTCCGATTGATCGGTGATCCTTCAGAGCTGCAATGAATTTGTTTGATAGCGCGGAGTTTTGGTTAAAAACTCTACGCTGCATACCTTGGAAGTTAAGAGAAATGTTTGCATTGCTTTCGCCGAAGTTATTAAATGCATTACAGCGATAATTTCCACCGTCTTCCCTTGTAGGATTTGATATTTCTAGCGTGAGCATATAGTTATCTTTGCCGATGGCTTTACGTGACATGCGCACGCGAGAATTATCTGTGATGACTTTGTTTCCTTGGAACCATGTTATGTCTGGTGCAGGGTTGGCCTCTAGTAAACATTCCATGACTAATATATCTCCATCTTGTCGAATTGTAGGTTTTTTGGGAAATCTTGGGGGTTTGCCGTCTGGAATTCTACGGAAGATAACAAGTTAATCCACGTTGTTAAATAATCCTATTCTTCCATACTTTGGTTTACCCTCTCCTTCAAAGTTTAAGTTGATGGTCGAAGTCCCAACTCCATACTTGTTTTTGGCCACAGCTCGGTATTCACCTTTATCACCTTTTTCAACGTTATTTATTTCTAATCGAGCTATAAAATAAAGTTTCTGATCCACTTCCATAGTCATTGCATATCGTCCTCCTGCTTTCAATTCTTTATTTCCATGGAACCTGCATAGGTCCAAATTTGTATGTGTTTGATATTTAGATTTGGTTCCAATACGTACCATTGTAGTACTGGTGTTGGATCTCCTACGCATCTGCATTCAAAGGTAATTTTGTTGCCATCATCACTCTGCCTAATCACCGGCCTTTCGGTAAAAGTTGGTTTGATGCCATCTTCTGGAACTGGTGCTTCATCGCCTAGTGCAGAAACTCACCTAAACCGGCTATCAGGCTACAGGATAGCCACAACACTCGCGCAAATACAACAATGGTCACCGATAAAAAGCTCAGCTTTTAATAAATAAACGCCCTAACATGTTAAAAATCAGTGCTGAAATAAAAGTGTAATATTTGCAAGAACATGGCCTTTGAAAAAATGAGTACAATCATGTAATATAAAGGTGTACGAGGAGAAATAGGTGGGTGCATCTGTTCTATTTCAAAAAACACACAAAATGTTGTTTACTAATGGCTATTTACACGGATTGTTAAACGGAATGTTAAAAACTGCAAAAATTAAAAGCTGAGCTATTAGGCGTCGGTTAGTCCATTGTACTGTGCACGAGTGCTGACTTACTTATCCTCTAATTCCCGCGCTTTTTTAAATCTTTTTTTGGGATAATATATGTATGATATATTTAGAGAGTGAAAGAGTGATAGTGTTTCTTTTGTGTTTAAATTGTTTTTCATATCCCAGAAATTTAGAGCTGATGCCACGATGTTAAGAAGCTGGAAACTAAAAGCTTCTGCGAACTCATTAGATCAGTTAATCACTCAAGATCAAAAAAATTTCACAAAAGCCAATAATTAATTTCCTTTGATCTTCTTTGATCGTATTTTTTAGGTTTCTCCAATATTTACATTTAGAAAAGCGTTTGGTTTAAAGTAAAATCAGAACTTACTGTCAAAATTGAGACTGATGGTTGCATTGCTTTCTCCTAACTCATTCTTTGCAGTAACCTTGTATTTGCCAGCATCCTCAACTGTAACGTTTTGTATTTCAAGTGTTGCAAAGTAAGAGTGTCCATCCTTGTCTATCCTCAACTGAAATACCAAAAACATTACTTCTTATATCTGTTCAACTCAATTATTTTTCTATGTCTATAACACGATGCTTTTTAAATTTCACTTCAACTTTGGGCACTGAAAATGCAATCCCATTTATTTTAAAAGAACATACAGCAACCAGTTTGTATCTATGAATTGTTATTTTGTATTTAATTTGAAGTAATTTTGAATAGACAACAGAAAATTCAATAATATTTTGATATAAAGCATTAAGTAGCTTTTCTATAAATTATATATTAATATGTATCTTATGACTATTAAATTAATGTACTTCCCAAAGAAAATACACAATCTCTCCGATCTTTAACATCATTAAATAATTGTGCAAAAGTTTTTCAGTCATTTTCTTCAAAAACATATTCAGAAATTTCAAAATATCTTTCTTGTGTAGTGTTACAAATAACGTTTTGCTTACGAAATGTAAAAGAAATATGTAGACTTCATTTAAAAATGTGTTAAAAGTTTTGTTGTATAAGGCTTAATATTTAAAAAACAAACAGTTAAATTCTATAATTTGTTTAATTGCAGTTTTTGGGAAATATTCGTTGCAGAAAAACACAATTTAAAAATTAATTAGTATTTAAAAAAATATATTAATTTATAAATTAACGACTTAAAATATTTTGATCGTGCCTTTTTATTTTTATTACGAATTATAATTTGTTTTTCTGAATTGAAAAATAAGTTAAAACCTTTTGCCCAAAAACATTAAAATATTTATTAATTGTAATCAAATCCACTGCCAAGTAATAAATTTAGTGGAAAGAAACAATTAGTTATAAAGATGCAAAAGAAATCAAAGTGTGCGGTGATTCTATAATCTCTATAGAAAAAGAAAGAGCAGGTGTCGCATGTGTCTACTAAAAATAGATTCGTTTTTGGTTGCCAGAACTGCTAAAAGATGTATTTCTTTTTTGTGATCTAGGTAGAATCAAAAAGTACCTTATGACGTGGCGACTCTGAAACTGGATTTGTATTGTGATACCAATTGACAACAGGGCGCGGGTCGGCTTGGATTCTGCATTCGAAAAGTAACCGCTTTCCATCTTCTTCCTGTCTGATAGCTGGTTTCTTTGCAAACGTAGGTGCAATACCGTCGATTTGTCTAATTAGAATTTTATTTAATTAAAATTTTATTTTGACAAGTTCTAAAATAAGTTAAGAAAAAGGTGTTGATCAGAATGCGAAACATGACCCGTGACGCAAAAGTTACGTGGCCAAGTGGATGCCAAAATTTGGCATATCTTTGCTATTCAAAGCGTAGGTAGAATTATAAGCAATATTTTTGTAAAATGATACCATCACTTACTTTTCTCTGGGTTCATCCATAGCTGAAAAGAAAATTTGGAATTAAAAAAAGTTTGAATTATTAGATATAAATAGACATAGACCTAAATTCTTGTTTGTTACAAAATATTGGAATATTTTTGGAAAACATCTGAATGTTTAAATTTTAAAAAAATGTGAAAAAGAGACTTACGGCTGAAATTTAAATTGATGGATGCGGAAACTTCACCCATCTTGTTCTTAGCTTTGACCTTGTAAAGGCCAGCATCTGTTTCGATGACATCATCTAATTCCAAAACTACTAGGAACTTATTGGTTCCGATTGATTGTATTTTGAAATTTGTCCTGCCATCCTCCGCTAGTAGAGTATCACTCCTATACCATTGTATATCTGGCTTTGGAGATGATAAGAGTTGGCATTCGAAAATTAGGCGATTGCCATCATCTTCTTGTCGCAATTGCGGCTTTTGGGTGAAGCTGGGAGCGAAGTCCTCTGCCACTCCCATGCTTTATAATTTTGTTATACTGATAACATGGACATTAACTCGGTCCTAGAATTCCCAAAGTACAAGTCAGCAAGCTAGTTTGTTATTACGGTGTAGATACGATTCTTTGACCTAGTACTAACAACCGTTACGGTTTTAGGCTTCAGACTACGCTTGCAGTCAACTTGCGAAATCGGGGATTCCACTTGTTTTAAGACCGTAACCGATGTTAGTAGTAGGTATCCTTTCCAGTATCGTATCCTAGACTTCACTTCACGCACGTGAATCACTTGCGCGCACAAGCAACTTAAGCCTTGATGACTTACTTCTCTAAAGAAAGCTCCTTGGAGCGATTCACTGCACTTCACACACTTCGCGTGTTCGCGTATACACTAGGGCCGTCCCGTCGCACAGACGCGTCGTCGAGTCGTTCGTTGTATCCTAGAGATTGCTTCGTAGCCTCCCAAAGCACTGACTATAGGAGCTGCACGCCGAATCTAAACCAGAGCGTGACGGTCCCCTCCCCTTCAATCCCACTCTTTTCACCGGCGTCCCGACGCTACTTACAACAACTATGTGCCGCCTCCACGTTGACCGCTATGCCCATTTGTTGCTCATCGATAATGACTAATGAAACCAAAATATAACAATTGTTTTTATTCAATGAACCTTTGCAGCGTGCCTAGGCAACACCTACAAACAGGCATCACTCTTTCAAAATCTATGTTTATTATAACAAAAATTAGTATCGGGTTACTACATGAATTGCACTTCAGTACTTAGATCCTGAAATTTCAAAATGAACTTTACATGGTACAGTTTACAGCGAATATGTGCCATGTTTTCGACAACGACCTTACTTATTATTATAATTACGCCTCCATCTATGCCATAACTTATTTTTGGTTTACTACCTCAGTCACATTCATTACCAACATTACTCATCTAAACTAAAAATATGTAAAAATCATATGTTCATCCTTCCCAATTATAAATAGCGTAAAAATTTCATTAGGTGGTTACCTAATGCATTTCTTGTAGAAATTTGTGTGTAATATGGAAATCTCATCAAAAGAAAGCGCGTGCATATAATCCTCTCGAAATAACTGTTCGTACAAGTATTTTTAGAAGAGACCAGAGAAAAAAGAGATGTAATCCTATACATAGCCGAGAGCCATGCCAAACCATATAGGGCGGCGCGATGCGCCTGCGGACGATAGTAAGCGTCGAGACGCCGAAAGTAGCGCAAGCGCCTTTCAAATGTCTCTCGTCCAAAACGACCGCGCTTTGAAACAGCACCAGTCGTACTGAACCGATGCTTGGCGTCGCGGAAGCCCAAATCGCACGCAAGCGCCCCACCGCATCAAATTGACCACATTCAACACTGTTTACATTAATAGTACATTTCACGACTTAGATACCTACATTTACCTAGAACTAGAAATATTCTACAATATTCTAAAATATATCTGTGTCACATCTAATACCTCGGATGGCGCAATTCAAATGTATGTCTAGATCTCAGGCATGGGTACAACAAAACTAAGACATGCAATATGTTTTTAGTCCAGAAAGTGGAACAGAAATTCAAATAGGACAACATTACGCAGGTTCTCTCGTTATTTAACGCATACCCTATTTTAAAATATCATTTCTTACTCGTAAATTCACGACTTCCTTACAAGAACTGAATCACTCCTTTCTATCTCTCAAATGTATTCTTTTAACATACCCTTAAAAGTAACTAAAAAAATTGTAATTTAAAAAAAACAAAGATCTTCCTAGGGTTATCAAATTGAATAAACATAAGCAGTATTTATTATAAATTTGTTGATATCTTTTGCTAATATCAAAATTAGAAATCAATCAAATATTGGCTCCATTAAAGAATTTTACAAGAAAAAGCTCAACACATCACAACATCCTTACATTATATACATCAAAATTTTTTTTTCTTTTATAAATTTTTGGCAAGTGAAGAACTCTAGCCTACCAGAAGAATAATAAAAATAATTCAATAATCAACTTTAATTGAGTTAATTTATATTAAAATGTTTGGTGAATCTCAAAAATATTGAAATTGAAAAAGAATATTCAAAAATTTTTGTTTTGGATATTTCAAAAAAAATTTAAATAGTGCAGTTGATGACTTTACACTTTACTGTGTCTTGATGTTATAGATAAATATTAAAATATCGAAATTCCTTAATTTAGAACATCTAACAGCACATTTTAATGAGAATTTTAAAAGCCAGTTAACCGCCCAGTAGAATCAATCTGATTTAAAATTAATTTAATTCGAGTTATTTTAATCAATCAATAAATCTTTAAGAAACTGATAGTTCAGATCAAAAGAATGTAATTTTGCATTTCAATGCCAAAAAGCTTGCCAATCAAAAATAAAATGCGTCATCTCTTTTTGCCGTTCAAAACTTCACCGAATGCAATAAAATCGAATCTATTTAAAATAACGATTGTTGCAAGAAATAGCACAACCACATGTTTTCTGCACTAATTTCGTAATAAACCGAGAAAAAATTAGACGTAGCTTTTAAATATTTTACGGTACATATAATTCTCTTAAGAATGGTTTCGACCTCGCTCCACACTTTTCAAACATTTAATTGCCTACATTATTCAATCAGAAAGTTTAACTGATCGTATACAATCGAAAAGTGTATTTTAAGCATTTGCTTCCTGATTCCCTTGCAAAATGATGTAAGGAATTTAAGTGGGAGACGTTCGTATAATAAAATAGTACGTCAAACAGGCCTGTTATGATTTACATTCTTTTAAGTTCCCTTGTAAAACTTTAGATTTTCACTTTTGTCTAAAAATAATCACCCTACTAACAAGATCATAGGTGTGTTTTAATGTAATTTTAAGTATTCAAGGTTCCCTTTAATTTTAGCAATTTTAGATTTCATTAGTAAAAATAATACAACTAGTGACGCATACGTCCAAACTTGTGGGCAGAAAACAACAACTCGTTGATTGCATGACTATTTCTACTGTCCAAGTATCCTTAGATGATTAAGCAAAGTCCGCTTTATGGATAATTTAATTTGAACTTAGAAACTAAATATAATTTAGAAAAAAAAACTTGTGAATTATCATTTGATCATTTGAAATGCAGTTCTAAAAATGAAAACTTGATTTATTATTTGCTATCAAATAATTTTCTAAAGTAATTTATATTATCAGATCTTTTGCTAGATATCTGTCGGATACTACTTACGTATTATGCCTCCATGCTTCAACATTCAAAGTCTTCTTATGTTTCTTTGGATCAACAGTGTACCTTAAAGAACATATTTTTTATTACTTTTATATATATATATATATATATATATATATATATATATATATATAAGACAGTTTGCCTTCATTATCAAAATATTTTTAATTCGTTGTATTAATAAACTTTCTCTAATCTTTTTTAACGCTAAAACGTTTGCCAATGCTAAGCATGAATCACATTGGCAATGATGCAGTTGTGTGTAACGAAGATTCTCTCAAATAGTGATAACTTGACGCACTATTAATATGAATAAGTGTGCACCTATCTACTGATTTGGCGCATTGAGTAATGTAATGCTTTCTCCAACTGACATCAGTCGTCTAAACTTTGGCTACAAATCAAATACATTTATATGTCGTTGTATCATATTTACATGTAATACGTTATTGGAAAAATATATTCAAGTGAATCCTATAACTAAATTATTATGATTGAAAGTATGACCAAATTTATCTAAAGGTGTTCAAATTTTTTTGAACTTATTTATGTTTTTCTAGAAATATAACAGAATATCTTCCAATGTTTTGATGACAAAATATCAACATCTTCAATAAATAATTAATTCTGCAAATAATATTTAGGGCAAAGGGGTAATGGCAAAGATTGAGGTACAAAAGTAATTCTAAATATGTAAAACAACAAAGAAAGAATAAAGGAATTCCTCGAATGAAGGTCATTAACTTTTTCAAGTTGCAAAACAAAACCAAAAAGCTCTGATCTACATAATATAATTTGGTCAAATCTAATGAAAAAAGTTTTAAGAATACAAATCCCTTTGTTTAGAAAAAGCATGGAAATCGCACCGAAGCCCAAAAAAGTTGATGTCAAAAGCCAAATAAAAAACTCATTGAAAAAATTGTTTGAAAAAGGATGATTTAAGTGAAATGCAACATCCTCACATAATACAACTACCATAATATAAATGTAAGAAACTGGTGGTAATGTGAACTAATATGGTTTAGTGTCATAAATCAAAGAAAAAGAAGATAAACAGGGAAAAGCATAAACTACCATCCAACAATATTTAGAAGGAGAATCTACAACATTGAAAATACATTTCTAAAATTATGTTTTACGTTGTATGTTTCTCCAAAATCTTCTCAGAATCACAAAAATCTATCTATAATTAGCAGAGATCACTTATTAATTGCATCTTAGTAATAAGTTCCCATAAGAATAAATGTGAAATCAATTTTGCTCTTACCAAAATTATACCATAATAATGTTTTTAAATTAAACGGAAATGATAGAAATGAAATTTTGAAGGTGAGGGGTATAAGATATAAAAATAAATAATTGAATGGAGTATTTTTGCTATCAAAAATTCGGAAAAAATCTTTTCTTACAATACAAAAAATATTTATAAAACTATTCGCCATGACTTCTATCAAGGTTTTGATCGCCTCGAATTTTTTTAGTCGATGGAATCCCCAAACAAAACAACTAAAGTAATTTAAACGAAACAATCCGTGTGGCGTTCAAAAATTTCGGGACGATTTACGCAAGTAAAACTTTTTGTAATCGAATCTCCGAAATCTATTCTTAGTATATCTACTGTTCATTCTCTTTATACTAGACGGAATCAGGAAGTGTTATTTTTGTGCTCAATACAAATGTTCATTTTATAAATAATACTTTGGTTCGGTACACTTTTAATAATTTTAGTGACATAACACTTTTAATAATTTTAGTGGCATAACACTTTTAAAATGTAAGCAATAAAAGTCTGATTAGATCTGTAGATAATTATCAAGTTGTATAAACCATCTGTTAGAAAAACATTGACATAAAACAGACTTATAATAATCTGTCAATCTTAAAAGAGCTTTTTGCTTTGCAAAATTTTTCAAGAAACTGTTAAGCAATTCAATGTGATAAACTCGTAACCAGCCAGCAATAATAATAGTTTAATATAAATATTTTGATCAAACTAAATTGACCATGAAATATGTTTTTCTTTTAATTTGTAGCATTTTGCGTTAATCATATCATCAATGTTCACAAAATTTAAATGTTTACTCTTCGAATTTTCTACCATCTTGATAGATTCAGATTAATTACAAATACCTTGGCGTAAATAATCATATTACGATCAATAAATCCAAAATAGTTTTTGAATAAAATAACTTTTAGTAGATCTATCAATAAAAAGAAATCAGATGTAAATTTAGGCAACGGAATATATTTTTGCACTTGAAATGTTTAACAATGCAAAAAATTATTTCAAGTTACTTTTTTACGCCAACATATTATTTTATTCTTTAAAAATATTTTGACTAAATATTTTTTCCTAACTAAATTTACAATACACAACCTAATAAAATATTCTAAAAAAGTTAAAGACAAAACAAAGCTACATCTTGAGTACAGTTCTAGAAAATTCCAAATAAATCACAATGTAAAAAATATATAATAAGCTTCGTTGGAAATTCCAGAAAACACCATTTGGTATTTTTCACTGTTTTTCGTGCTAATATTTGGAAACAAATATTTATGACGCACATAAAATATTTAATTAGTTTAAATTTCGAATTTATTACTTCAATCATATCGACATTGTTGCACGTTTTTAAATGTTTATCTTATTTATTTTGGCAGGCGGAAACATTCATATTGAACCAGTTGCACTAATTAGAAGCGAGTCATATTTCTATTTTTTTATTTCTACAATAATAAACAGATCTGACACAAATTAACAACAAAAATATTTGTAAATATGAACAGAATTCTACATAATAATTAATTTGTTATTTTTTAAATAATTTAAAGTATTTTCAGATAATTTTTTTATTCTTTTGATATGGGCGAAGATTGAGTTTTCTAGGTAGTATGCATGAAACAGAGGTGATTAACCATGAGAATGAGAAAGTTTAAAGTAGCTGGTGATTTAGTCTATATCATGATGTCAGAGCAACAACTATCGTCATCCTTCGCTCAACTAATTATAGTTTTTGGCTATAAAAGGTGCAAAAGTAAATTTTTGACGAGTTCGGGGACAACCCTTAAGAACGACGAAGATATGAACATGCATAATTATTTTTTGGAAGGACAAAAAAAACTTTGTTTTCCTTCACGCCAACCCTCGGCCCTAAAGCTATAAAAACTTGTGGATTTGTTCTGAAATTTATTGGAACACTTTCCAAATAATTCAAACTTATGATCCTGCTATTATCATTTGTTTAAACCATTAAATTGAGCATGTAGAGCCCAGAAATTCGACGCCAATGTTGCTGTCGTAGTATTTGTACGTAATTTGACTAAAATAAAAATTACTTAGTGCAAGATAGGGACTATAGGACGGACGATCAAAAATTTTCTAATTAAATTTTGTCAACAGATATGTTGCCGAAGAAGCTGCTAAAATTGAAAGACCCATTCTTAATCAATTAGTCATTAGACATCTGATTTTACTGAACAAAAAGACCTGACGATATTTAGATTAGCAAATATAAGTTAATGATTTTTTGCACTAAACCGACGACTTCAAAATATTGTGAAGATTGTTTCTGAAGATTTTCCAGGCTTTTTTAGAATTCTTATACCTAAAACATAACCATATTGAGAAAACTAATAAAAATTTGCATGTTTTATATGAGGAGAGTTTGATCTCCTAAAAATAAATATTGGATTTTTATTAAATATACACTTTACTTTTGAAAAATGAATAGATTGAACTTTGCTTACAAAAAATTTCAGAAAAGATTTCTTTTCTGAAATTTCTCAACTCTGTCCTTTTATAAATTTTCAATTTTTTACAGTCAAAAATTTAAATTTGCAATATGTTAAGTAATATTTCATATAAATTGGTTTATTTGTGAAAATTTAAGTAGAATATCACATGCTCAAATTTATTAAAATAAATGCAATAAAATTCATGCAACTTGTTTAAAATAAAACAAATTTGAGCATGGCTGAACTTACGTTGAAAAGATTATGTTTTATAGGCGGAATAATTTTCGTAATATCCACCGGATTAAATATACCGTAAATACATAATGTAAATATATAAATTTTCGAATGTGATGCATGATTCAAGATCCTAAAAATATAATGAATGGATTAAATTGTTGCAGTTCATAATGCACGAATAAAATTTTCAACTTTTTTTTATCGTGGGTAGGGCACGTGCAAGCCAAAAACACGAAAATATTCGGAGGATAAAATTTTGTGATTACACCAGATTCATGCCTCATTTTCAAAACTATAAATCAACTTCTCACTTCAATTAATTTCTATATTTACATGTAACACCTCTGTTTGTTTATTAATTAAAACTTAATATAACTTATCTAAAAATACTTTGGATAATTCGATTAGTTTCAAGGTTGTAATTAAAAATTTTCAGACGTTCCAATTCAGTAAGTAGTGAATTATAAAATTTCCGGTATTCATTAGATTTCTTTTAAAACAGCGGTAAATACAATCTTTTATTGTATTGTCTTGTCAGTGATGAGATTCTTTAATGCTAAATCAACGGTTCAACTTGTATTTTAAAATAATATATTTATTTTAAAATACACAAGCTATCTAAATATATACGAGTAGAAATGTTGGCCGCGTACATCTCTAGAAAAAAGTTACACCGATAATTTCATATCTTAAATATGCGTGGAAAAAACAACGGTTTAAAATAGTCACAAAAAATTGAAGGTGTTTAATTGCGTTGAATCAACATGTCTGTTTGACAAATTTACGCTGCCAGTTACACATTCTCAAAATTGGACCAATAAAAGTTGTGAAAAAAATTAATCTACACGTACAGGATGTTAGAGTGTTAAAATTATACATTTTATGTCTATGAGAGTAAAAAAAAAATGTACCGCGCGCTGAAACAACGGGAATCCATCCATTTCATCGAATGGCCCATTTATCTGTCTTTCCATTTGTCTGGACACCAATTCTCACATTTGAAGTTCGTTTCATAAATCTTCTTCTTATTATTTGCTTAATTGTTAATTATGCTGATCCTTAACTATAATTATAATTGGATTCTAGAAAATACTGAACAATACACGTCTATTCATTTCAGTCCAAATGCCAAGACTACGTGCCAGATATCATGTTCGGCCCTCTAATTCAACTTCGTTAACGATCTCAGATGACCACTTCAATATAAATTATGCAAAACCCATTAGAATGTTTTTTGTTTAAAAATTTCAAATCTGCACGTGCAAAGTACAACAAGACCTATTCTCAATATCTTATTAACAATATTTTCATTTTAGCAAGCTTTCCTTTCGTGATATTAAATTTCATAAAAATTATGAAAAAATCAGGTTGGTTCTATTAGTGTCTTGTTGATTTTTATTGGCGAAATGCCTTGGAAACGATAATTTATCCGTCAATCCAGATCACTATTTTAATAGTCAGTTTGTATATTGTATTTGTTATTAAGTGTGTCACAGCTTCTAAAAATAGCCCGGCCACAATTTTCCGAAAAAACATTAATTTAACAAATGTATCTCGTAATTAGGTGTAATCGAAAGGTGTTTGTTATTCCAAATGAAAATGTTTAAAACTGTTCGAATTTATTTAATCGGTTTTATAAGACTGAAATATGATCGTTATTTGGCATACTGTAAAATATCTAAGCAACTGCTGAATGTTTCTCTTATAGAAACCGTGTTATTTTTACTTTTTGAATTTTCTAGACAGATATTTTTGTATTTCTAGCTATAGATAAATAAATAAATAAATTTATATTTAGTAAATGTAATAGTTTTAAAGTATGAGATGCATTTATTTCTTACATCAATTTTGCCCTTAAAAAATAAACTTGAAGAAAGACAAGATTCTGTTTTTATGAAAGAAGAAGAAGAAGACTAGGATTCGAAAGAAAGTAATTCAAAGTATATTTTTAGCAAATCCTCAATTGCCGATGAATTTCAAAAATATTCGATGTAATTTGATTTAATCTGTATACATTTATTTCTTTATTTTCATATCAGATATTATAACTCCAGTTCTCTAACACTCAATCGGAGTTGTAACTGAAAATCACAATTATACTTTAAATTTAAATATAAAAAATATTATACAAAAAATATTTTAAAAGGAAAGATAAAAGTCGCATAGCATATTTAAGGTGATTTTTTAAATTAAACAAATTTTTTACTGAAGGAAAAATTAAAGATTTCAATTCCAGTAGCTTAAACTCTTTTGTTTATTTAGAGCAAAAAAATTTTCAAATTTTTGACAGACAGAACATTACTATTTTCTACATTTTAATTTATCTATACTATTAAATATTAATCCGAAGGTGTACGATAATTGAATGATATTTTAATAAATTTTGATATTCTTTAATTGCCTAATTTGGAAAATCCCTTTCTTACTTTAACTATTAATTTTTTTCCTTATAATAAACGTTTTACTTTCTCTATTAAACTTCGGACATCTGATAGAGCAAGTACTGAAGTACCTTAAATTTTTTTAAGGATTGGATAAAAAATATTTTCACGATCACTTTATAACACTAAGATTATTTATTATTTGAATGGGCGCTGACAAACAATTCTAAAATCCAAAAATAGAAAAGCATGTAGAATGACGAAGAAAGTGTTTGTTATAATTTTCAACAAATACACCCACTATTAATTTGCGTCCTGGCCGGTTTTTAAATATATTTTTTATTCGTGTATGAGAAATGGAGCAACTTGTTTCTCACTGTAATTTTTCCTGGTTGAAAAACATCCTATCAAACTAAAAATAAACGTTCGTTAAACATTTCTTGAACACACATGCGCTCCAATCAAGTAATCCCGTTGGAAAAATTCGCAATCTGGGGAATCGAAAACACCCTAAAAATAAGTTTATTGTAATCCTTAAAAATTGGATTAATTCTTAAAAAATAAACGACCGTAAATTAAAAAACACCTGTGTTTGATGGGATGCCAAACCGAAACCGCGTTTTAACTATGATTTTTTTCAGAACTTTTTTATAGTTGTAATAATTTTAAATTACATAAACTTGAATTCACCACTTTTCCAGGTCAAAATTATAAGTGCCAAGAACTAACAAACACATCTAAAAATATTGCGGTGATTGCACATAATTATTTACTTATGCGATTTTTTTTTCGGAAAATTTTGCTATTCCCAATCCTTTATGAATCATGAAGGAAGGTGAAGCATCTTATTGGATCTCTTAAAAATAAAGTTGATTATTATTTTAAGTGTAATAAATTTTTGATTAATTAATAATGTTGGCTGATATGTTAAGAAATGTTGATGTGATTCAGACAGAAAAATATGATTATTTACAAATGCGGTGGTGCCACTGCCAAAGTCTTTTGCAAACTGCTAACATAGTGGCCAGGTTATATATAGTGTTTGTGCTAATTTGAGTACCACATCGACCCACTGAAATAACTAACAGACGCCCCCTTAAACTGAATTCACTACATATTCCCAATAAAATATTTGAAATTTTTTCACGAAGATCACATCTGCCAAAAAAATCAGATTTTCATACGATAGAAAAAAAAAACCGGGATCTCTCTTCTTTCCATCGATTCAAATCTCTCAGTCATTGACCTGATTTATTTTTAATTAAACTATTATTATCAGCATCTCTAAATCCATTCCAACTTCCTTTTTACAAACAATGCCCCATCTCCCACTTCCCATAATTTAAATCTAATGTCTAAATTTAGTTGGCTCTATTTTAAAACTGCACTTAATTTTCGAAACTTTCTTTTTTTTTCTCAAAATGCTCGCATGCATAAAAATAAAACTGTGTCCTCGTTTTAAATATGCAAAAATATTGCACTATTTATTCGAAAAACTGGAACGTTTGATATATTTGCATAAACACCATAAAAGTCGTAATCTAAATATTTACTGCAGGTAAATTACTTCGAAGTATGTCATATATTTGGATCAATTTATGCAGAATTACATCAAATCTAAAGTCTGATATATTACTAAGAACTAGACTATAAATTATATTTCAGAAAGCTAGTAGGGATACCCTTTGTTGCCCATGCTTTCCTTAAAGTGAACAGACTTCATTTAAACATCTGCAACTCTTTCGAAGTATACATAAAAAAACGTTTTAGTTTCTGGTACTGGTTTCTCTCTTTCGAATGCAAAGATTGACGGTACACTGTGTTTACATGTAATTGATCCTTGCCACAAACCACACTGTCCCCTTTTACAAGAATTTTGCCTGGAAAAAAAAATTATGTAAAAATTCTTATATAAGATTTTATTTAGCGTTAAATAAATTAATAGGTATATTCTACCTACAGAAAAAGATATACATACAACTATATAGCTATTATAATATCAATGTTTATTTTTAGTTAGTTTATTTTCTTTGCCCTTTTCTTTGAGGGCCCTAGTTATTCATCGATGTCTACAAAGAAGAAAAAAGCGAACAAACCTAGAAATCAGTAAAGGCTTCTTTTTCTTTTTTAGAATAGAATGAACTTTTTCATTTTCCCGGGAATGGAATTCTATACGCGCGTATTTCTTCCTATTCGTCAATTTTTTAAGCATGAAAAGAAACCAAAAATCCTATGCAGATGTACTTTTTTTGTTTGTACTTCTGATATTCTTGTTTATGATTGAATTTAAGCTTTTGGCAACAATTGCAAAATTGTTTAGCTCATGCTAAGCATTATAATACAACATTGACATAGCAAATTTGGGATGCACGACAGAAACAAATAAGCAGCACAAAAAATATATTTGAGCTGTTGTTGAAATATCAATTTTGCCAAGTCGTAAAGATTTAGTTAATTTAAAACGAATAATTTATTACAGTTATAAAGAAGGGTTTTAAATAAATATTGCAAGAAAAATATATAAATTTCGAACTTAGAAATGTTATATACCTGCTTCCAAAAAGATTGGTAAAAAATAATCAACATAAACGCATCAAAAATTATAATCTCTAAGAATCTGAATATATTTCTAGGCAACTTAGAAATTGAATAATATAATTCTAGATTATTAACAAAGAACAAAGAAAAAAATTTTATAAACTTAATCTTATAATTATACGTCTGATTTTGAATAAAATAAAATTATACATTTACTTTAAAAACATATTCTCTTCTGTTTTAAAAAAGTAACGAATTAGTATCCTGGCAAACAATTAAATTCTTTTCTTGGTTATTTTTAGGCGGGGATGCCCAAATCTTGGGTCACGACATCACTTTTCTTGCCAAATAACTGAGATGCGTTTTATGCAAAACAAATCCTGTCGATTTATTCATCAATATTTCGAAATCATTTTAATTTCCAATTAAATTCAAATCTTTTATCCTCCCTTACAATTGTTAACTTTTATTCATCGAATTTATTGGCAAATTAATTTTTTTCTTGTTGAAGTTCAAGTTTACAAATGGGATTGGCATGTTTTACATTGTTAGCAATAAATCAATTAAAGTTGTTGGAACTATTAATCCTCTCTGAGCAGTTAAAATAATGTCAAATTAAATATTTAACATTCTTGTTGATTTTTAGCATTAATCATTAATTATATTTAAACAATAAATACTTTTTGTTGTAAAGCTACTTTAAATTCTGTGCTACTAAATTAGTTATTAGAAGCCGAAAAAAAGCATTTTGTTTTTCTTTCTCTGATGATTTTCTAATAATTCATTCTTAAATAACAATGTATTTTATGAGTTTTCATATTTTCCCTATTTCTCTCACTGGCCTTACCTGTTTTCTTTTTCAATTTTTTAATATTATTTTCTCATGGATTGAAAACTTTCTAGAAGAGATGATAAAATTTCAAAAAATAATCTCCTTAATGCACACAAAAATCTTTTATCTGAAATCATCAGTAAGATGAAAGAAATCGGTAGTAAAATTATTATTTAATGCATCTATAAGGTTTGAAGAGAAAGCTACAAAATTTTTTATAAAAGAAAGAAAACCAAACTAAAACTTATTAATTGTGTGGTCAAAGCAATCTTTTTATTATATAAACATCAATATATACAATTCATCAACTATATTTTCCTAAAAATATAGATAAACAAATATTTTCTTCACCGAACCAATCCAAATGTCTTTATATTCTACAACAAAATTTATACAGAAGTCTATGCCAATGTAAATAACCATAATAAATAAAGTTTAGGGGGAATAAGTGACTTAAAGATAAATGCAGACAATAGCAGGTCATCATTTCACAAATTAGGCCTATTACTTATGTACGGCTTTTCAAGTTGTAAAAACATAAACAGAATTTGTACAGAGTTTCAGTCTTCATAGGTGTAGATAGAACTAAATTTTTGTCACAAAATATTTTTTTGTAAGAGTGAAAAGTGATGATCTGCGATTAAGGGCTGTAATTGGTTCAGTTATTTTTTTTATTATCTTCTGAATTGTTGACATCTGTTGAAGGTTCTGCGTCTGGTTGTGCGGATGATGGTTCTGCACGACCTGTCAGTGTTTGACGTAGATTCTCTAAAATATCAGGATTATTAGCTTGCATATGTTCAGCTAATTGTTGACCCCTGAAACAAAAAAAACCTTTAATTTAGATTTGTTCTACCAAACAGACTTTGCAGTTTTCATTTTTATTTGAAGAGAACATGCAATCTGTTTAAATTGTAACGAAGATAATGCAGTTCAAAGAAAACTACAATTAAATTTGTGTTTATCCTATTTAGTAACATTAATCTTTTTACCTTATTTCGGAAACAAAATGAAAATATTCTTTGACCATAGAATATATGTAATTAGTTTGAAAATGGCATAGGCTAAATTGGAACTAGTGGAAAATAAAGCTTGAGTAACAGAACAAAGAAATTTTAATTAACAAAAATAGATAAATCTTTAAAGAAAATAAAAATAGGCTTTATAAGTTATATATAAAACTAGAAGACCTAAAGCTTGTCAAATAAAAATATTCAGATAAAATGTGCAGAAGGAGAAGACAATACACAAGATAAAAGAGATGCTGTGTTTCCTTGTTCCCTACCTTGCATTCCGCATAAGAAGTTTTGCTTAACAGAACTATTGTTGCTTACATATCTACAATGTACAAGAAGTACTAAAATCAACCAAGAAATATGCTCTTCTGAAAGTTTTTTTTACAAGCTGCCCCTAATTCTTGCACACAGATAACCCTTTGCTCAAAATTGTAACAAACAATTCCAAATAATCTTTGATTTTGATTGAAAATGGTTTTATATATAAAATTTATAAGATAAAATTAAAGAAACTCTACAATTTTACGATTTTACTCAAAAATATTACAAAATCCGAGGCAAACTAAAAAATTTTGCTTTTGAATTAAACTAAAGCTTTTTAGTTTTCTCATTGTTTTGCCAAAAACTAAACCATCTTGATATTTTACAGAAAATGAACAGGATCTAATATCTAAGGCTTCTATACTAATTTTAGACATATTAAAAGAGTTTATTGTTATGCAATTTGTTCCCAATCGCTCCAGAAAGCTATTTTAGTAAATAAAAATGTAAGCTCTCAAAATGCAATTTCTAATTAGCATTTTTAGATTTTCTAATGCAAAAACCAACAATTGCTAAACTTTTTACAAATTTTAAAAGCAATTAAAGTTTTTTACAATAAAAATCTTATGTGAATAATAATAATTTTTTCTTTCAATCAAAGGTTTTTATCATAACTTCAATTTGTAGAAGTGTATACAAAGTAATCTCAAAAATTGTTTGGGTAATTTTTTTGAAAACTTACACTTCAACAAAAGAATCTAAATTTGGATCACCAACTGGTCCTGAATTCATAAGCCCTGAAACCCTGCAATAAAAAAAATTAACAAAAAATTGAGAAAATTTTCTAAACTTACATATTTCTGAAGGAAGGGTCATTCAACATTTGTGATGCCATGTTTAGAAGGGCAGGATTATTCATAAAGCCAGGAAAATCAAAGTTCAGTCCTGAAGCATTAGCAGGCTCAATTTTTTCTTCAGCTAACTTCAAATTTGCTTCATAAGATACATTCGTTGGATCCAATTGTAGAGCTTGCTTATATGCCTCCGCAGCTTCTTTAAACATCGACAGATTCGAATAAGCAATTCTAAAATAAAAGGAAGAATTAAGGATAAGACAAAAATTAAATTATTTGTTGAATTTTAAAAATAATTTTGTTTTAGTACCCTAAACGTCCATAAGCCTTTCCATAAGTGGGATCTAATCGAATCGCTTTCTTGCAGTCTTCAATAGCTTCTTTATCACGTTCCAAACGACTTAAAGCTGCAGCTCGATTACAATAATAGATTGCTTTTGTATTATTAATTCTTATAGCACTAAAAAAATTAATACTCCATTAATAACTTTCGAGTTGAAAAATTTGTCCAGAGTTACTTATTATAGTGTCCTATAGCAATTGTGTATTCCCCTTCTTTCATGGCATCATTTCCCATGCATTTAAATTTCTCTGCTTCTTCAACTAAATCTTGTAGATTCCCTGATAAGGGTGGGATATTCGAAGAACTGAATAATTGTACTAAATCTGTGGCATTACGAGCTTTATCTTCTTCTACTTCATAACAGGCTTCTAAACACTGTTTTGCTACAGAGAGGGATTCTTTCTGTTCTGAATCCAAGTTACTATTATTTAATTCTTGAACAAAAAATTTTAATGTACTCAGAACAACTTCGCGTTTGATTTCTTCTAAACGCTCTGGAAGGATACCATCTGTAAAAATAAATGAATGAAATGAAAGAAAATTGAAAAAACAAAAAAATTTAAGAATAAAACTCTGGAGCGGCACTTTTATGACAATTTATTTTTCAAAATTTACACTCTTATTAATTGTGAACGTTTTGGCAAACTTCTGTTGCCTTCCTTAGCACTAAGTTTTCAAAAATGAAAAAGAAGAAACTTTAAAAATTCTATAAAGAAACTCAGTCAATTTTCTTGGGAAATAACGAAGCTCTCAGCTCCGTATTCCTTTGTCTTTTTTTTTTAGGTGAGACTACTGAGTAAAATCGATATAAGTAACTCATAATAAAATGGAAATTGTTTGTTTCAGCCGATATACAACATTCATTTGCATAAGAAAATTGTATTCTGCTAGTTAATAAACTCATTTACATACCATATTGCTGTACATATTCCATTTTTTATCACCAATAATGATGTGATCAGAAAACACTCAAATTGGTGTTACTTTAAAAAATTAAGTTAAATACCTAGTCAATATAAATCTGTCCATTATAATAAAACTATGACCATTTAAGGGCTAATACTTTCAAATAATGATTAGCTAAATTCAAGATTGCTAAAGCTTTTTATGAAGTTTTAAATAATCAACAAAAATTCTATACGTAAATAATTAATTACAATTGACAATGCCGAAAATTTTTTAAAAATTGGAAAGAACGGACAATTGATTCATACTATATTCCAAGATATTTTTATAAAAAAGCAATATATGGTGGTACATACAAATACAATCATAATTTATATTAAATCAATTAAAAAGACTCCATTCTTTACAATTAAACATTGAATATACAGGTATGTTAGTCGTACGTGTGTAAATACGAGATCGGAACATAATATTGAAAGCGGTTCTATCAAATCATTCTGATATTTGTAAATATATTATAACCCAGTTTTAAACAGTTCTAAATTCTGTTAATAATTATAGTTCATGATTTCAACATAATTTTTTATAGGTTATGTATTAAAACCGAATTTTCTTTCGAATTAAAATTCATAGAAAAGAAATCCGGAAGGTGTTTTAGGAGATTTAAAAGGTTAATAAGTTACTCACCTCTACTATTAGCCATTTTATGTAGTTTTTTCTATGAAATCTACAAAATCTAACGTCGCACGAAAACAAACTTCCACGCATTTATTTGTGGGAAGCTGAAATGGCGGGCTTCATGTCGAATTTGAATTCTAACTTCAATTATTTAAGAAGTAAATACAAAAAAATCAAATTCTATCACATATAAAATTATGGATTAGTTTTAAAATAATTTCATTTAATTGCAGTTATATGCAACTAAATTACAAGTTCTTAAGTAATTATTGGAATTTCAAAAAACTTAATTTTCTTTGAAATTTTTGCAATTAGAACATGAAGATTTGCAAAATTGAAAAATAATTTTAAAAAAATATATCTTCCAGAAGAATTTTATATAATCAAGAAAATGTGTATTTTTTCTAAAGATAGCTGATCAACCTACATTTTCAGAAGAAATCTATTTCGTGAAGGCAACAAAAGAAACCCTCCTCACTACGTGTATCTTACGAGAAAATATCTCTTACATTTGCAAAAATCTTTCACACCTCTCTGAAAACATGTAACATTTTTTAGGACATGTTGCACACTTAGTACTTACCATGATGCAGTTAACATATTAGTCAATTTTGTCCTTTCAATTTTTTTAAGAAATCAGATAACATCTAATATTGAAGGGTAGAAACGGGGCAATTTTGGCCTTTTGGAGGTGAAGGAAGGGTATTGGCAAGTAGTTATCTAGTCACGAATAACCTTTGGAGTCCATAGAACATCGTACGGAAATAGTTTTTTATGTACCAATTAAAAAGGCATTTTTTATTACGAGTATGGAGTTTATTCCCCGAGGCGAAGGCCGAGGAGAATAACCATGCGAGTAATAAAAAATCATTTTAGTGCCGAGGTAAATATTATATTTTTTCTGAAAGAGCTTAATATTAATTTTAAAAGCATTTAAAAACCCTGTAATTTAAATTGGAGTTATGCAACCAACAATACAGGTAGACTCATAAATAGATGACATATATTTTTCGTAATAAAAATGTTAAATTAATAATTAAAACATAAAATTTATATAGAACATAGAATAAATATTGTGCACTTGTATCCTCTTCTTCAAACACAAAAATCTGACAAACCACAACTATTTTTTTAATGTTTTTATACATTGCAGTTATTCGGCCTTTTTCTCCAGCTTAGAGCCTGGACTATTAATTAATGTGCACAACTTTTGACTTCTTACCCTTTTCCTATTTAGACACATTTTGCACCTATTTTCTTACAATAAAATGCAATTTTATTAAATTACAAAGAAATTTTTATTGAGAACATACTTTACAAATACAATTTTCTGAAAACAAAACATTAAATCAAAAAAGAAAAAAATGAATAAGCTTAAAAGCTTTAAAATTCAAATATCTTTTTTATAACGGAGGCAAAGTTTCCTGCACCATTGTAGTTGTACACGGACTGATTTAACAAATTTATTGAACTCTTTGTTTAAATGTTTATTTTTGAATTTCTCTTCTTGTAAGAATTTTTCAGCTTTTTGAGCTGCATCTCCCCCTTCCGCATATAATTGCTAAAACCAATCAGATATTATACTTTCTTCTTTTTTCTAAAATCTTTTAAATACTTACAAAGTAATGTTCGTAAAGGTCTTTGATGAAAACTTTCTTAAAATTTTCTTGGTATTCGTCATCGAATTGTCCATAAAAGAGAGCGATGATGTACCGTAAACGTTTTATTTGTTCATTGGACAATTTAGCATGTTTTCTAATAGCTTCATAGCTATAATCGATATAATTCTTGTTAATGAGCTTTACTTTTGAAAAAAATGGATCATCAAAGGTCAATCTTAGATCCAATTTATCGCGCATAATAGTGAATTCTGCACATGGTTTTTCAACTGAAAAAGAGAGTAAATTCAGAAAAAAAAAATAAAGATGAGATATCAAAACAATAGATATCAGGTGATTCAGCATTTGTTATTTTATATCAAAACTCTAAAGCAGTGGTATCAAAATCAAATCGCACGAAGGCCAAATTAACAAGATGAAGAAAGATGACGGATCGAATTTTTATATTTTAAAAGTTCGAAAAAAGAAAAATCTCATTTACTTCTTTGCAACAATTTGCATTTCAAATTATGCGTGATTAAAACCAGAATTCTGAAGGGGATATAACAATAGTGAAAATTTAGAAAAGAAATAATATAAATATTATAAATATTTTAAAAATTGTTTTTGTGCTACCTTCAATATATTTGCATCGAATGTCGTCCTTGTAATTTTCATAAATAATTTCCAATAACGTCGTTCCAAGTCCATAACGTTGATAGTTTGGTAAAATCAACATCTGCGAAACAATAATAAATCCATTATCATTGTAGACAGTTGCTACACCAACGGGCACATATGATCTATGTAAACCTTTTAGTATATGATAGATATAAAAAAATGTCCACTTTGGATCGTGTACATCGATTTGAGAAAATCTATCAACAAAAAATACCATCATGCTTTCAAAACGTTCTTGAAATTCCTTATGAACATAACTCTTCGTAACAACTTTAGTCAAAAAGTATTTCTCTAAAATCAAAATTTGAAATAGTATTTTGTAAAAATCGATTTTTCGAATCTTACCTTCATCGCGTTTAAATAAATATATTGGTTTTCCATAATATTTACTAGGCTGTTCAATTTTGACCACTTTCAAAAATTGTTTTTCGGTTAGAGGTGAATGAAACCATTTAGTAACTTTTTTCATTAACTTGTTGTATAATGGACCTTTAGTAAGTTGAATTCCGCATCTTTTAATTACAATGGTATAGTACAATTGGTGAGCTGAGTACATCAAGCAAACTTCTACGTCTTTATAATAATATATATTTTCTCTGCAAAAAGAGATTTATTATTTGGTTAGAATTTTACAACAGAATGCATTTTTTACCCATTGGAGAAGATTTGATGAACCATTAATGGATGGAATACCTTTGTGACTCTTTCATTTGCCGAGCCTGGCTTCATAACTGGAACCAATAATATGATATAATTTTTTATTTAGAATGTATTTTATTTTTATTTTATTTTTTGAACAAACCTAGTTGAATATGAAATATGTCCTCTAATAACATCGTTACGCTTAAAAAATCAATTTTTCAAACAATATTTGGGGAAGGATAAGGAGTCTAAAAGGATAGAATGTTTTATTAATTAGACATTTCAATAGACAAATGTTTATCATAGCAAGACTGATTTTCATGCACTTCGAATAAAAGCAAAGTTTTTGGCTATTTTTCTGTCATTCTAAATGTAATGACTGGTTGACACAAAATGTGAAAGCAGAACCAAAAACTTTAGAAGAAAACATGGCCAAACAACATTGACCTAATAGTAGATGGATGCAGCTTATAGGCATTATTCTATACAACCGATGGGTGACAGTATAAGCAATCAGCTAGGATATGGGCTATTAATGTCATGTTTCTCATTCGTTGAAAAGTGGCGGGCAATTCAAATAGGCAAAGTAGAGGAAATTGATTTAAATTTTACATTAAACGCATATCCAGCTGCAGAAGAAATTTTACTTCCCCTTTTTAAAGTTGATGGACAAGCAAATACACAGCAATTGATTGACATTGCTTTAATTATAACTAAACAATTATTATAAAATCACAGAATACAAATTAAAAGATTAAAACAGACAATCTATCGCAAATAAATTATTCTATAACCTAGAATGTCAACCGG